>JANXJH010000030.1:21971463-21982181 GCA_027564575.1 Spilornis abbotti | reverse complement strand
CTGCCCCCTCTGTCGTTCCTCCACTTTCCTTCTGTATTCATAAAGGATGTTCACACGCGGACTTCTTGCTGCACTTTGGATAACGACAGGGCCGCGCAAGTGGCGTAATTGCTGGTACCAAGCAGGAGCTGCCTGGAGGCTCCTCTGTTACAGTCAACCAGCTCAGCTGATCCTGCGGCCAAGGGACATGTGCAGGGACACAGCCTGAAGGCCACGCTGTACGTACAGCGCAGCACAGACCTGCACCCGCTCAGGTTAACTGTTAGGTGGATCCCTAACTCCTGGAGGTACAGTGATCTCCCAGTCAGGATCTCTGCACCAGGCTGTTAAGCTGCACGGTAACTCGGGAACCAGAGAAGGTGCAGATCTGGAGGGGATGGTTCAGCACAGGGCCTCACATTGAACCTCCTCTAAGCTCTTCCTGTGCTTACAGGGTTCTTGAGCCTCTCGGGCATCTCCCAGAGTGCCCGGTTACTCCCAGCTCCCTCGTTCCTGCGTTCCCCTCCCTGCCTGCCTGCCCCACTTTGGCCCCTGCAGCAGCACTCAGCTGAGCATCCTCCGTTGCTCCTGGGGAAGAAGCGTCCTCCTTGCTCTCCGTGGCGTTCCCCCAGCACACGGTGCTGTAGCAAGGACAAGGCAGTCAGATACAGACACAGCCTGTTGACCAGAGCATCCTGCACGCAGGGCTTCTGATAGAGCAGCTCAGGAAGAAGGAGGTGAGCTAGGTGTGCTGCAGGAAAGGTTGGGCTTTAAGTCAGTGTCAGAACTCTTGGGTTGGGTTTTGTTTGGGTTTGGTTTTTTGGGGTTTTAGAGGGGGTTTTTGTTTTGGGTTTTTGTGTGTGTGTGTGTGTGTTTTGTTTTGTTTTGTTTTCTCTCTCATTTTAAATATCCTCACTTTATATTCCTAAGTGTTTTAGAATGAAGTGCTCCGAACTAGTGAAGCACAAATAAAGAACAGGAGAATTTCCAAATATTTGAACTAGTAATCATCCCCAGAATTTTGCGTACGAATTTTTGATACACAGTGCTACAAAAAAATAACAAAGCTACCTGTAGTGGGACATCAGGGAGACCGGATTCAGACTGTGTGGTGGGGTTGTGTCTCTCCCTCTGTCTTTCTTCTTCCCTGCTGCCCTTTTCCCTCCAAGATTAGACACCTGCAGCTGCCAGTTTAGGTTGTGCAGGGAACAGTTTTCCTGCCTGTGACTGGAGATGGCAAATCCTGATTGCCCAGTACTCCTCAGCCCAGGGAGAGGGGAATAAAAGGATGACCCAGCAGAGAGCAGGGAACACACTGCCCAGCTCAGGGGATTGCTCTGGCCAGGGAAACTCAGCCCACTTGCACAGCCCTGTTAGCAGAAACATCCCCTGTGGAGGCACTTGTAGAGGAGACAGCAAGCTCACAGCTACAGCGATACCGAGAGGGGTAGTGCCGTGAATCCTCCCGGGGAGGTACTCTGCTCCTCAGCTCTCCAGTGTAGCCACTTGCAAGAGTTTCGTGCACAGACCTGGACCTAAGCTGCAGCAACGATGAACTCATAAGCTCCTTATTAAATAGCGCAAGGCCAGCTTCTGCTGATGTCAGTAGATGTATTTCTCCTCTGACACAGGTTCAAGGCTCAAGCTCTGGTACTTACTACCTTAGGCACACCAGTGCTAAGCAGTGTCACTTACCCTAGAAGACAAAAGATACCAAGAGCCCAATAATTGCCCTTTTATGCATGAAACAACCCCAAACTGCATTTAAAGGTGAAAAGCACACGCTTGCATGCAACAGAATTAAGAAAGGACTTATTTCTGGTCATCTTGTGTCCTTAAGAGAGAAATTGGGATCACGGAGGCAACTGTTTCAGAACTGCAGCACAAATTTTTACCAGGCTGAACATTTTCAAAATGTCAGAGGGAAAAACGAGACAGACGAAATCCAAAGCCACTTAGGGAAAGTTAAAATGCTTGGTAGGAAGCTGCGGTTGTTGGCTCAGCGGTCCTGCAATGCCACATTATCTTCCCTGAGCCCACTCCTGTTTCTGGCAAGGAGCCTTGCACAGGAGCCTGTGTGCAGACGCTGACTCCGGGAGCAGTGGTTTGCTGCCAAGCAGCAACTTTCCACTTTCCAAGCCCAAAGCTGTCAGTTTGCTTATGGCAAAAAAGGTAACACTAAAATGAAAATAACATAATCACAACACCAACGAAAGTGGACAATTTAAACACAATCTACCCCTCGTCCCTTCACCATAATTACAACAACTGAAATTCCCCACAATCATTCCGCTCTTTGCTCTCTAGCTGTGTTGAGTCCATGTTTTGCCAGTTACCTCTCCTAATTACTATCCTTATCTCAAATTCCTCATGCCCCATGTTGGGCGCCAAAAAGGACTGTGGTGGGTTGACCCTGGCTGGGTGCCAGGTGCCCACCAAAGCCGCTCTATCGCTCCCCCTCCTCAGCTGGACAGGGGAGAGAAAATATAACAAAAGGCTCACGGGTCAAGATAAGGAGAGCTTAATAAAGTGAAAGCAAAGGTCGTGCGCAAAAGCAGAGAAAAACAAATGATGTTATTCTCTACTTTCTATCACCAGGCGATGTCTGGCCGCCTCCGGGGAAGCAGGGCTTCGGTAGGCATAGCGGTTGCTCCGGAAGATGAAAACACCCCCTTTGGTCTCCCTTTACTCAGCTTTTATATCTGAGCTGACGTCATATGGCATGGAATATCTGTTTGGCTGGTTTAGGTCCGCTGTCCTGGCTACGTCCCCTCCCGAGATCTTGCCCAGCCCCGGCCTGCCATTGAGGGGACAAAAATGTTGGAGAGACAGCCTTGATGCTGTGCCAGCGCTGCTCAGCAGTAGCCAAAACACTGGAGTGTTATCGACACCTTTCTAGCTACTGATGCGGAGCACAGCACTACGAGGGCTGCTATGGGGAGAATTAACTCCATCTCAGCCAGACCCAATACAGGAACAGAAAGGGAAAAATAAAATGAGGGAGAAAGGCTGAGGAGCAGAGAAAGAAAGGTACAGGGTGATGCAAAGATGTTTTTCTGAATACAATGACCTTGCTATTTCTTGACCCAATTATTTACTAACAGGTGGTAGATAGAAGTTCTGTATGTTACAAAACATAGGAGAAATTGGTTTTGCATGGCCTTACAGTTTCTGAAGAAGATTAGGACTTCAGTCCTCTCCGATAATTTAGCTTAGAAGTATCCATATGGATTACGTCAAAGGGTAAGCATAGATAATAGAAGCACTAACGAGCAGTCTTTAGGATAAGATGTATCAAATATGCAGAAGATCGCACTGCACAGAATCATCTGAGAAGGGTCAAACGGCAGACAAGCGATGAAGACTACAGAAGACCGCCAGAGGACTCCTGAAGACCACCAGAGACCTCGAGTACGCCTGCGCGAAGGACATTTACATATGATAATGAATTCCCAGAAAACTAATGAATATGTAAAACTTTTCTCGGAAATCTGATAAATACATATATAGAACCTGTATATAAACTATGCAATTAGCCTGACCAGGTACACACAATAGGAGGAGAAATCCCCTGTATGCCCAGCGCTGCAATAAAGGATACCTGCTTAATAGTCTTTTGACTATTGAGCCCTGATTTCAGCTTTTCACGGCTTCAAGGGAAAAGGACAGTGAGATGGAGAAATCGATAAAAGAGGGATGAGGAGCCCTGCACGGACGTGGCAGAAGAAACACAGGGTCAGAAAGCATCACGTGGCCCAGCTCACCTTCTCCCTCGGCGCAGTCGCAGCCCAGCAGTGCTTAGCAACTGCTCCGCTCCTCCCTTGGCCTCTCTGCAGGCAGCCACCCCATTAGAGGGAGGGGCTGTCACCATCATCCTCACTGCCTGCACCTGGGGCTCCTCCAGCCCTGGCCCACAGCTGGAGCCCAGCAGGACCACCAGGGGGCCATCACCTGACCCCCACAATGCATCACCTCCTCCCCTGGACTCCCTCACAGCCCCTTGCTCCCTGCAGAGGGAGTGTAAAGGAGAGGGCACGTGTTTATTCAGTCATGCATGTAGTAAGTTCTGGGAGTGAGTCTGCTCCGGGGCTCGAGGCCATTGACGCTCCCCCTGCCCCTGGGACACCTTGCAGTCGGTTGGTTGGCTCCTGAGGTGATGAGCTGGCGGGCAGAGGTGGAGGCTGCCAAAGATGATCAGGGTGCAGCACGCTAGAAGAGAGGAGAAAAGTGGCAGCCTCCTGGAGAGTGGGGGTGTAATCAGAAAGCATGAGGCGGAGAACAGGACAGCGAGAGAAGGATGGGGACAGGGAGCCTGACAGGGATGGAGAAAGACACAGCAGGGAGAGAGAGCAGGACAGTGACTGACAAGGAAGGATGGGGAGCAGGATGCAGATGCAGAAAAAACCTGGTATAGGCAGCATGACAGAGAGGGAAGAAAAAAGAACAAGGCCAGGGAGTTGGACTGAAAGATGGAGAAACACAAAGAAGTGACAAGAAACAGGGCACAGAAGGAGGAATGAAATGACAGAGAGTCAGGACAGCAAGTGATGGATGGAAGGGGCAAGGGCATGGGAAACAACACAAAATAAACCACATAGCTACACACGCTACAGGGCAGAGGGAAGAATTAAGAAGGGGTGACAGTGAGGAATTAATGAAGAGGGACAGAGAGCTTGCCAGAGAGAGGTGGAGAAAGGCAAAAGACCGCACAGATGACAGGGCAGAGAGGGAGGAATTACAAAACAGGGACAGGGAGCTGGACAAGAGAGAAATGAGGAAAGATCAATAACAACATTGCGCTACAAGGCCGAGAGGGAGAAACTGAAAAATAGGGACCGAGAGTCAGAAAAAGGAGAGACAGAGAAGGAACAAATCACAGTAGGCCACAGGACAGAGAAGGAGGACTTTAAAGAGCAATGTGTACAGGGCAAAGAAGGAGGAATTTTTTTTTTTAAGTAAGGACAGGGAGCTGGACAGAGACACAGAGAAAGAAGAAACAGCAATGGGCTACAAGACAGACAGGGAGGAATTAAAAAACTCCTGGTAGTGAGCCAGAGAGGGAGAGACAGCAAAAGAAATGAAATCACAATGTGGCACAGGGCAAAGAAAGAGAAAATTGAAAAACAGGGCCTGGGAACTGGAAAGAGAGAGCCAGAGGGGAAAAAAAGCTGCTCTAGGGCAGAGAAGGAGGAATGAAAAAACAGGGGCAGGGAGCCAGAGAGAGAGAGAGACTGAAAGGGGGGAAAGTCCTGACAGGCTTCTGGAGGCGGGAGGGGGAATAAAAATTAGAGACAGGGGAGTTGGACAGAGAGGGACAGAGAAAGGAAAAAGGCTACAACGAGCTACCAGGCAGAGGAGAAGAGTTTAGAAATGGGGACAGTAAGATGGACAGAAAGGAGGGAGAAAGGAAAGAAGCAACGGGCAATGTGGCAGATAGGGCGGAATGAAGAAAGAGGGATGGGGAGCCAGACAAACCGAGATGGAGATAGAAAAATATAGTGACATTCTAGAGGGCAGAAAGGGAAGACTTAGAAAAACAGGGACAGGAAGCAAGAGAGAGTGACATGGAGAAAGGAAAAAATACCGATGGGCAACAAGACAGAGAGGAGGGAATTCAAAATGAGGGGCTGGGAGCAGGATAAAGAGAGACGGAGAAAGAAAAAGATGTGTGACGTGCTACAGAGCCAAGAAGGGAGACCTTGAACGACAGGGAGCCAGACAGAGTGAGCCAGAAACAGCAAAAATACCGACGAGCTGCAGGACAGAGAGGGAAGAATGCAAAAATAGTGGCTGGGAGCAAGACAGAGAAGGAAAGAGTTAGCTATGGGCTACAGGTCAGAGACAGAGAAGACCTAAAAGATGGGGACAGGGAGCTGCTCAGAGCAAAATGGAAAAGGAGGTACAGGGGAGGAAAAAAAGAAAAGCACAGCAGCATGGGGAAAAGATGGGGTCAGGGAGGGCCTGGGACACCCAAGAGGGGCAACAGGGCCCCGAGGGCCCAGGACTCACCGCAGCTTTCGCTCTTGACGCTGCCGGGAGAATTTGCCGGTTCAGCTGCTTCTCTCTCCTTTTCTCCTCCCTTCTTCTTCTGTTAACTCCGGTCGCTTGGCTGTCCTCCACCTAAGAGAATACATGGGTGTCTCACAGCTGTTACAAGACAAAGCTTCCTAGATACGTAGTCTCGCTCCCTCAAGCGGTACGTGCAGGAGCAGGACAGAGGGAGAGAGAAAGAAGGTAGGAAACAAGCCAGAGGGATTGAGATAAAACGAGACAGCAATCATGACAAAGGGATGGAGAGATAAAAACCAGCTCCGGGCTGCAGGATGAGAAAAAAGGCCAGGGAGCAGGACAGAGGGGTATAATGCAACAGCGAGCTGGGCAGGGGGATATAGCGAGAAACGATGGAACAGGCAGTGGTATGGGCATGTACAGACAAAAAGTTAAGGCAAGGGTGGAAGACAGAGAGAATAAGAGAAAAGGGACAGAGCATAGATGGAGAAAGGAATATTAGAGACAGGGAGAGGCAGAGAGTGACAGGACCGAGGCAGAGAGATGGAGAAAGAAAAAAATTGGTGACGGGTAGCAGGCCAGAGGGACAAGGAAAGACAGGAGGAAGGACAGCTGGATATAGAAAACAGGTAAGAGACAGGGAGCCAGAAAGTGGGATACTGCAAAAGAGAGTGGAATGGGGATCGGGACGCTGGCATAGGGAGGCAACGAGAGCAACAGAGAAAATGGGGACAGAGAGTGGGACAGAGAAGTGAAGCAACAAATCATAGGGCCAGGGAGCAGGACAGAGGAAGAGAGACAGTGAGAGGGGAACTGGTAAGACAACAGATCATTAGAGAAAGAAAATGAAAGGAACAGCACAGAGTGTCACAGAGAAAAAGAGAGGGAGAGCAAGAAGGGGAAAATAAGATGAGGGAGAAGGACTGAGCAGCAGAGAGAAAAAGGACAGAGACAGAGAAAACAAAGACTGGAGGCAGAACAAACGGAAAGATTGACAAGGACAGGAAGCGGGATAAAGGGATGGAAAATGAAGAAATAGCGATGGGCAGCAGGATAGAGGAAGAGAGAGGGAAAGAACAAGAAGAGCAAAATAAGGACTATGACAGAAAGATGTAGAGAGAAAGACCAGGGCACGTCAGAAGGGTAGAAAGAAAAAGAGAGGGATGGGGAGCAAGACAGCGTGATAGGGAGGGAGAGGGATGTAAGGATACGGCACAACACAGGTACAGGGAAGAAGAAAGAATGACATGAGAGAAAGCGGGGGATAAGGAGCAGGAGAGATGGAGAACGAAAAAATGGCAACGTGCAGAAGAACAGAAATACAGAAAATTAAAAAATAGGGACCAGGACAAAGGGACAGAGCAAGAGGAAAAATCAATGGGGAGAAGGATGGGTAACACAGCAAGATACTGGGGGAGTGAGAGTGAGGGAACACACAGCAGGACAGAGGGATGAAGAAAGAAAAATAGGGAGAGGAAGAAAAGCTGAGTAATCAACAGAGAAGGGGGGGGAAAGGGAACTGGACAGACATGGGCAGCAGGACAGAGACACGGAGAAAGGAAAAATGGAGACAAGGACAGAGGGACAGAGAGGCAAAGAGAGGGAGGGGACCGAGACAGTGGGGTGTAAACAGAGGAACGGCACATGGTACGCAAGATAGCAGAGTGAGAGGTACAGGGAAGCAGAAAGAATGACAGAGAAGAAACAAGGGGGATGGGGACCAGGTCAGAGAGCTGGAGAAAGACAAAATACTGATGGGGAGCAGGATGGGAGAGTAGAGCCAAAAGAGATGAATGGGAAACAGGGCAGTGGGATGCAGACAGCAAAAATAACGATAGGCAACAGGACAGAGAAATTGACAGAGAAATGAGGGACAGGGAACAGGATAGAGGAATGGAAAGAAAAAATACTGATGAGCAACAGGACAAAGGATATAGAGAATAAGAAGGAGGAAAAAAGGAAGGAGGGAGAGAGAAAGTAATGGGGATACAAAGTGTGAGACACGGAGAGACAAAAAGCAGGACAAGGAATGGGACTGAGGGACTGGCGGCAACGGAGGGAACCAGGTGCGGATTAAGACAAAGAGATGGAGGGGAAAAAAAAAATGGACAGAGATAGAGGAAGAAAAAGTAGGGGCAGAGTAGGGAAAAGAGAAAAGAAAAAAGGGACACCTGGCTAGACAGGCAGCGGGACAGAGGGATAAAGGCAGAATAAACTGTGAGAGGAAGCAGGATGGACAGTGAGACAAAAAAAGGGGCAGGGAGCAGCACTGAGAAATGGAGAAGGAAGCATTAGGGGCAGAGGAAGGAAAATACAGGTTGGAGGAAGGACAGAGAGCGAAAGAGAATGACAGAACTTGGACAAAGAGTGGGAGAAAGAAAAACCAGTGATGAGCAGCAGGCCAGAGGCAGAGGTGGCACAGGGAAGGAAGGACAAGAGGAAGGAGAGAGGGATACAGAAAACAAGTGAGGGACAGGGCCTAAGAAAATGGGATACAGAGAAAAAGGGAGGAATGGGGAGAAGGAACGGGCCAGAGCTTTTTTCAGCTGGTGTAAGTCAATAGTACCCCACTGGGGTCGAGGAAGTTATGCTGATTTATGACAGCAAAGGATATGGCCTGCAAATCTTCATTGTAGATATTCAGTTACAATAAAAACAGATGTTGAGAAGAACAGCGGTTTTGGATGAGGATGACCATCAGCGTAGCTTTACTGAGTTCAGAGCTGCTGTTGAGAGAAGGCAAGCAAACCCACAATGGTGGGTGAGGAGTTTACCTGAGGTGATGATCTATGGAGATAGAAATGAATTGTAACTGATATACACAAATATTTCCTGCTAAAGTACTTGTGTTAATTAAGAGGCTAATTAATAGGTTCAGCCACACAGTATTTTTTCTGTAGTGTTTTAAAGCTCAGCACTAACATAATTGCTGATTGTATCATGAATATATCTCTTCTAATTTCTTCACCACCACCACCACTATTGCTTACACATCTGGGTTGGTTTTTTTTAATATAAAACTGCCTTACAAGTGTTACAGTGGTAGGTTTTAACTTGCACAACAGAATGTATGAAGACATGGTCAGTTTTCCTGGGATTAGGGAACTACTTCTTAAATATGTCTGATAGGAACAAAAACCTAGTCACAAGTAGCGACTCATCCATTTCAACCTCCCAATTATGTGTTTGAAATACCTTAAACTGCTCAGGGATAGATGTAGCACTTCCAAACCAGTCCATTTTAAGAACGAGCATAGGAAAGCTCTGTATTACTGAATAGCAAACAAGGAAACTGGGGTATTTTAATATATGAAATTGTTACAGACAATTAGAGAAAGTCCAATTTATCACCTTGCATAATTACTAACAGTTCATCTGAATTAATGTAATTTCATGCTTTCTTGAAGTTTTGATTTTTTTATAAATGTTTTGTCATTACATAATCCCAAATATTATAGTTGTAATTACTTGTTATTGAAATGTGCAATGAATGTTAAGGCATTAGTAGTAAGAGCACTTTACAAATTAGCTATGCTCCTGAGGACAAATCAATAAAACTTTTCATGTTTCCATGAGGCTGTGTCAAATCGTGATATATCACATCTGTTCCAGTTTCTTCTGTTTCTCTTATTGGCTATGATATATTGCAATGTGATCAGTGTTACTGGATGTGATGTATCACAATAGAAATTCTCTCACAGGGAAATGGGATAAAAATTACAACCTCAGCAGTTTTTAAAAGAAGCTCATTGTTATGATTTGCTATAAGTGTTTCTAACACCTGTGTTATGAGCTGACAATTAGTTACCTCCACTTGCCTGTGACTGTAATGAATTAGGGGGCCCAGTGGTAAGTGTGGGTCTGAATTCAATGCCTGATTTAGAGGAATCGGCTCTGTTGTAACTGCAGATAGAAAATCTGGAACTTACTGGATCTTTTAAATTATCTCAGATTCTGGGAGGTCCCATACTTGGCCAGATTTTGGGGTGGTTTTTTCTTCTTTTATGTACGAGAAGTCCCAAACTTTTATTGGGTTAAAGCACTTAGATACAGACTGTGCCTGTTGCCAGAAGGTTGTGATCATCTGTTCAGACCATTCCAGACCTCCTGTGCATCTAGCCATGTCTCTTGCTTCTCCTCAGTATTGTTGTACTGAATCGCCTTGTAGGAGACTAGTACCAACCTCTTGCAGCTTGGTTACCAATAGGGTGTGTTATGAAAATATCCTTCTTTCTCCAGGTATCTCCTAAAGGAATGGCTAATCTCATTTCCTAAACTTTGACTGGAAAGTAAACTTTTTTTAGCTTTCAAAACTGTAGTAAACATGCCAAACCCTCTGACAGTTCCTTTGTCTTGATAATAGTGTCAATACATTAATATTTTCCTGTTACCATCTAATCTCAATTTTTTTAAATGTTCTAATTGATTTTCTATGAATTTAATTCTGAGATTAAGAGCTGTGTTATCTCTAATTAAGGTGTCTGAAAGCTGCTTAGCGTTTCCCATTTCCTGATTTTCAAATACTTGCATTTTCCACTAAACACCTCCTGGGTTCTTCTGCTCCTTCCCCATTTGAAGTACGTGTGAGCCACCGCTTTGTGAGTGTTCTAACATCACAGGGTCTGTAGGACTTGAAGCTACTTCAGCCAGGATGAGCCTGGGTAACACCTGAGTGTCTCCTTTCACCAGGACAGGTTAAAAATCAACTGTAATTCCCACTTTTGTTCTAG
>JANXJH010000025.1:2366326-2376889 GCA_027564575.1 Spilornis abbotti | reverse complement strand
GGGAATTCGAGGCTGAGAGTAACAACTTGGTGTACTCCCCGCACGGCCCGTCTAGACGGCGTAAAAAAAGTTTTTCGGGGTGGGGTGGGGGAACCAAATTTCCCCTGTGCTCAGTTGCTTCGACCTTCTACGTGAATGAGCTTCGAATCTTCCCCGCGAATCGAAGCTCATCCATGCAACTTCGGTGGCGATGTTGTAGTGAACTCCATGGAGGATTCTCACTGCTCGGAGGCGATGTTCTAGGAGGGGATGTTTTGCGTGAAAAACGCCGTTCGTGGGTATCCATCCTAAAACAACGTTTTCGAGAAAAACACCTCAAAAACGGGAAAAATGCCCTCGGGATATCCAATCCTCATGCGGGTATCCCGAGGGCGCTACTGAGAGCCGATTTGAGCGATTTTAGAAGTGCTTCACTTTCGCTCTCTCGGGGTAGAATCCCCTCCCCACGCTCCCCGAACGACTCCGCTACCTCGAAGGGCATATTTACCGGGAACGGATAACACGGCGGGCGCGGCCCGAGAAGAGCCACGCCCGCCGATGGGAGAGAAGAAGGAGTCACCGAGGAGGGCGATCACCAACCCCGGGGAGCATTCCCCGAGGAGTCACTGTGATAGGGAGGATAGACGTTCTCCCCGGCCACGTAGCCGGGAGTGCCATAGCCACCCTGGGAGGAAGCGCCATAGTTCTGCCCCGTGCTGAGATTCGTGGGAACTTCCCGCGTCTGCCCCGAGGCGTTGGAGGCAACATAGCCCGCGTCCCCATAGGAGGCGCCACTGCCGCTTCCATAGCCACCATAGGGGCTCATGGAGCCATCCAGCTGCTGCGCGGCGCCATGTCCCTGGAAGAAGCTACTACCGGGGCCGTTCACGTCCGGGGCCATGGAGTTGGGTAGCCAGGGCTGGCGAGGGCCGTCATGGCGCGCACCCATGGGGTTCTCCCCCTGGCACAGCCAGAGAATGAGGGGGATCCATCCAAGGAAGGGGATGAGCCACAGAAGCTGCCACCAACCGGAGCGGTCGGTGTCGTGGAGGCGGCGCGCGCCCACGGAGAGTCCGGGAACCAACACGGCCAGGGAGAAGGCGGTGCCCATGGCGGAGGCGGTGGTCTCCAGCGCGCCGTGAGGGGCTCCATCCCCGCCGCTCAGGGTGGAGAGCACCGAGGAGATGATGAAGGTGGCGAGGAAGGGCCACCAGTACTCACTGCGGGAGGCACGGCCATCGAACTTCGCGTAGTTGCGGAAGAATCCCTCACAGGACTCCAGAGGAGTGAGGGAGGGGCGGGAGAGGTAGGTGGAGGTGGGGCCCATGGGGGAGGCCGCCTGATAGGTGCCGTAGTAGGGCTCATTCTGAGCGCCGTTGCCCTGGGGTGCTCCCGCGTTGCCACCGTTCCCATTGCTCCCGGGGTAGGGAGGCCGATAGCTGACTCCATAGCCGTTGTTGCCCTGCTCATTCATGATTGATCTCCTCCAAGTGAAGTGGGTGCCGAGCCTCATTCTCCAAGGCTCACCGAGGCATTATATCATGGGAAAGCCCGGGGATACAAGGGAGGATGCCCTTGGAGGAGCAGGGATGGCGCGAGGCAGCGGGGAAGCGGAGATTGTCTAGAACGTGGTAGATAGTCGTCCCCGAAGGGCTGTTCAGCGGCTCGCCAACAAGGAGCGATTCATCGCCACGGAGAAAGCTCGTTCCCATGCTCCACCTTGACGCGGGAGCGCTTCACCTGCTACACTGGAGGAGAGTGCAACTGTCGACGTGAGAAGGAATGAGGAATACCCATGGGAAGCGAATCAGCAATAGCGCAGCTACACGCCAGCGTCGAGGCGATGGATAGCTGGCACTGGGAGGCGCGGGGCTATGAGGGGTTGGTAGCCGTTCCCAATGCTGCGGCTCAATCAACTCGGCGCTTTCCCAGCCCTCCCGCCACAGTCGCCTTAGCCATCTATCTCACGGTGGGTGTTCTGCTCATCGTCATGGGGCAGTTCTCCCTTCTCCTGGTCTACTCCACCGCCGTTGCCCTCGGAGCGGGGATTTACCAGTGGAGAGTCAATCGCCGTTCCCGAGGGCTTTACTACCAATCGCTGCCGTGGCAGTCGAAGCACTTGGTTCCCGCTAAGGTTCCCGATCTCACGCGAAAGGCGCAGATGCTAGCCGCCGCCATGAACTACTACAAGTGGTGCTCCATCCATGAGGATGATGAGGCGCACCGAGAGCGGATGCAGGAGGCTTATGATCGATGTCTGGGCCTCATCCACCGCAGCGGTAGTTTTAGCAAGACATCACTCTACAACTACTTGGAGAACAACAAGGCCATCTTCCAAGGCGCTGCGGATGACTGGAACGCCCGCGTGGCGGCGGCGGAGATGAACCGCGCCCTGGAGAGTTCCAGCAAGGGATCGGGAGAAAGCAAGGCCATTGATCCCCGGGGAGAGCTAATGGAAGATCCTCCATTCCAGCGTGAAGGTGATGAGAACTCCGGATCCAACAAGGAGAGCAACGTGAGCAATCTCCCTCGGGAAGCGCGGGAGGCGGTGGAGTTCTACCAAGGATTACAGGAGAAGCATCCCTCCGTGCTGCAGCTTCCCCTAGCTGCGTCTCGGTGGAGTGAGCTCTCCCCCATGGATCAGAGCAACCTCACCCTGCTCATGAATGAGCTTCGCCCCTCCCTGGCCACGGTGGAGGAGGCTCGGGGCAGCGGTGAGTTCCTGGAGCGGGCAACGGCGTCCCTGGAGAGAAGTATCTCCCTGGCGGAGCGCGTGGCCCAGGGGATGAACAACTCCGTGGAGAGAGCGAAGCTGAACGCCATGGACATCAGCGGCAACTTCATCGAAGCCGCCTTCGGTGATGTTCTCTCTTTCTCCGTGGATGGAGAGGATGAGGTGGAAAGTGATACCACTTCCACCAAGGAGTGAGCGCGCTCTCGCGCTGAACAACAATAGGTAGCAAGGGCGAGTGGCACTGCCCACTTTATGCCCTGCGAATTCTGAAAGGATGAAAATGAAGAATCATAGCTTCTCAGACATGGCTTATGGAGTGTTCCTGGGAGCCCTGGGAGCGGCATTCGCCGGAGCGATGGCGTTGATTGCTATAGTGGGAGGCCTTCTCGGGCGGAACTACCTCATGCATCACCTTATGCACCTAGCCGACTCCAGCTATCCCGGTGCCTTGGATACGTTGCTGATGCCCATTCCACCCATCAGCTCCGTGGGGGGAGTGTTCGCCTGCGGCGTAGTGCTTGGAGCAGTCGTGGGAGGAGCGCGTCTGTCCCGTGGAGAGGGGCGATAACTCCTTGACTCCAATGCTCTTCACCTGCTATGCTGAGAAGAGAATCAGTGTCAGATTTTACAGCCGCCCGATAAGGAGAACAGGATGAACCGCCGCCGTGTCTATGGAGAGCTCCATGACAGCAAGAACCTGATGCGTTGGGAGTGGAAGGCACAGGGGAACAGCCACCTCATCGCCGTCCCCATGAAGGGCCAGGAGATGGGGCTTCACTACCTTCGTGGCTGGAAGAGGTACCGCTGGGTGGCTCTCTTCGCTCTCCTCACGGTGCTCTCCGCGGTTGCCTACTTCCTCCTGGACTTCCTGGGTGATAATCTTCGCGGCTGCTTTCTCATCGCTGCACTGTATTCCGCCTTAGGAGTGGTGGCTTTCAGCTTTATGAGTGCGGATCCCCGCTCGACTCCCCTCTATCGCCAGCGTATTCCGTGGAGCTTCAAGGAGATGAGGAACCCATCAATGGCTCCAGTGCTGAACTCCCGTGCCAACTCCCTGGCGGGGGATTTGAACTTCAATAAGTGGCAGCTTGTTCATAATGCCTCCAGTTCGATTGCTCGGAACAACTATCTCGTCACTGCGAAGGAACTCCATAGGAGTCGCGTTCAACAATGGTCGAAGAGTATAGAATTTATGGACTTTCTGAATAACAACATAGTCGAGATTGAACGCAACAGCGCCGCCTATCAATCCCTGGCCCTCAATAAGCGCACCCTATCTCCCTCCAAGACCTCCACCACCAAGGGAGAGATCGCTCTTCGCTCTAGGGAGGAGGCCGCCACTCCCACGGAGAAAGCCTCTCCCCTCGCCGTGCCCAACGCAGACCCCGAGGATAAGAACGCGACTCGGGGGGAGGAGATTCTGAAGTTCTATACGAAGCTGGGAGAGCAGGGCCATGGAGTGAAGCAGCTCATCACCGCCACCAAGCGCTGGAG
The DNA here is from genome assembly GCA_027564575.1 of Spilornis abbotti. Classification (NCBI taxonomy): domain Eukaryota; kingdom Metazoa; phylum Chordata; class Aves; order Accipitriformes; family Accipitridae; genus Spilornis; species Spilornis abbotti. Next base: position 2,372,682 of record JANXJH010000025.1, on the reverse strand, counting down.
TGAGATCACTCGCCGCGACCGGGATAACCTAGCCCTGCTCATGGAGGAGATCGCCCCCACTCTCTCCATCATCAAGGAGGCGGAGAACCTTGAGAGGGAAGAGCTGCTGGAGAAGGCCCACGCAGCCCTCACGGAGAGCCTGGCCGTGGCCGAAGAAGTAGCGCAGCGCATCAACGACGCCGTGGATCAGTCGCGCATGGATTCCATGGCCATCAGTGGCATCTTCCTCAAGGATAAGTTCCGCCCCCGGGGAGTGTTGGAGAAGGGGTGAGGGAAAGCTGGATAGAGGAACACAGCTAGCTGAGGTAGCCACCGTGGGGATAACATTCTCACGGTGGCTTTCCATGGGGCTTGCAAGTCCTGCCATCGGCGTTCTAGTTTTTCCATGGATGGCCTTCTCCACTGGCTAGCAAGGAGCAGCTACTCCTCCACTCTCCTTGACTATGCGCTCCGCCTCATGTAGAGTAAGTATAGAAGGAATGGGGAGAGGCCCCATTCACTATCACGGGAGACATCAAGCCATGACTGTTATGAACCGCGAAGCCATCCTCAACGCCGTTGACACCAATGCCATCATCGACGGCCTACCCAAGGAGCTCAGCTCCATGGAACGCGCTGACCTCTCGAAGGAGGGAACGGAGTTGCTGGTCAACGCCATCTTCGACCAGCTCAACACGGACGTGATCGATGTAGCGGAGGAGATGGCGGATGAGATTCTCTCCACGGCGATGATCGATGTCCACGGCCTTGTTGAGGACATGGAGGATTCCCTCTACCTCACGGATTGGATGCAGCCGGGTAAGGAGTTCACCTTCGCGGAGGCCAAGGAGGTGGCGGAGCACCTGGCGAAGAGTTCCATCACGGGTGTCATCGCGGACGCCGTGCGCAGCGCCATCGAGAAGACCACGGGGGAGGACCCCTGCAGCCTCCCCAACGAGCTTCAGTTCCCCGAGGATGAGTTCTACGCCGAGGGGTGAGGTAGAGCGCAGTGATAGGGAGGGGCTTCATCGGGAATGGTGGAGCCCCTGCTCCCATGCTCACCTCTACCCGGCGGCTCTCCACGCGATATTCCCCGGGCCATTCACCGGCCCGCTTCTCCCCATGAACCGGGCCGCGTGCTCACCCTATCTCTCACCGCTCACACCGTGGAGAGAGAACCGCGAAGAAGGAACCCCCTATGAGAAGAACGCTCCTAATTGCCAGCGCCACCACGGCGTGCCTAGCCCCCCTCAGCGGAGTAGCCACGGCCCAAGCCGCCACCACTCCCCTCAACGTCTATCAGCACGGCCTCTACAACCAGGCCCACTTCTCCTCCATGGGAGAGTGCAACACCGCGCGCAGCGCCGCCCTCACCGCCGTAAAGCAGTACGGAGGGGTTCTAGATAAGGCGGGGGAGTGCCACTACATGGACGCCCTCAAGGGAGATAAGACCTCCATGAAGGGATACCTCTACGACATCACTTACAAGCGCTCCAAGGCCATATGGAAGTCGGACGTGAGCAGCAACCTGGGAAGCGAGAGGAACGTGACCCCCCTCACCGGGGCTCACTCCTTCAAGTTCCGAGGGAGCTACGCCGCCCAGGCGGAGGCAAAGAAAGTAGAGGCGGACCGCGCCAGCTACTATCGGAACACCACGGGGTTCAAGCTCACCTGGCGCTCGGGGGTGGTGCAGGATCCCAGCAGCAAGAAGTGGGTTTATGAGATTGACTACAACTCCCGCGTTCCCTCCTACTCCGGGCACACTCAGATAAGCGAGAAGCCCGATGTTACCTCCCCCTCCCTAGGGATCATCACCATAGTCACCCCGGACCCCGGCACCGTGAACGGACAGAACCCCGTGGTAACTCCCCCCGTTACCCCTCCCACCACCACGGAGCCATCCACTACCCCCGGCATAGACATCAGCGGGCACACGCTGCTGAATGACTGGGATGGGTGGAAGAAGGCGGGTTACAAGTGGATGTACATGAAGGCCACGGAGGGGAACATCTACAAGTCCCCCTCCTTCTCCACGCAGTACACGGACTCCTACAAGAACGGCTTCATCCGTGGCGCCTACCACTTCGCTATCCCCTCCACCACCACGGGGGCGGAGCAGGCGGATTACTTCATTGCGAATGGCGGTGGCTGGAGCCCCGATGGACAGACTCTCCCCGGAGCCGTGGATCTAGAGTGGAACCCCTATAACTCCGTGGCGGGAGGGAACATGTGCTACGGACTCTCGCAGCAGCAGATAGCCGACTGGACCACCTCCTTCGTCAATGAGTACAAGGCGAAGACCGGAGTGAAGCCCATGGTATATACCGCGAATCAGTGGTGGAAGACCTGCGTTGGAGATAAGTACCAGGACACGGAGACCCCTCTATGGATGGCATCCTACTCCCCCTCCATGGGAGCAATCCCCGTCCCCTGGAGCAAGCAGGCCATATGGCAGTACAACGCCTTGGATGATAAGGGCTTCGACCTGAACATCTACAACGGCACTCTCTCCTCACTGAAGAGCTACGCCACCACGGGAACCTACAAGGGGTGATTAGTGTAGGAGGGAGCGTGGAGCGAGGCGGTGCTAGCCTTCTCCACCGAGGGCAGCGCTACTCGCCTCACTCCCATTCCTCTCCCTACTTCTCCGTCATCCTCCATTCATAGTAGAGAGGGCCGCTACATAGCCGTAGCGGCCCTCTCTAGTCGTCCCCTTGAAAGATCCCAACCGTGGTGATTCCCATCGGTGGCGAGTCAGCGGCGCTTGGTGAGGCGGCTCAAGGCGGTTGTAGAGGCCTTTCAGCGCGTCTCTACTCGCTCACAGCTCCCTTGCTTTCGAACTCCTTGCAGCGCTGCCCTATCTCCCCTCACTTACATGTGAATGTCCACGGCCACGAGAACGTCGTCCCCGCTGAGCAGCTCCAGGTGCTCTCTCCAGATCTCCTCCCATAGATCCTGGGGAATGCGATTCCAGGTGCCCTTCTCCCACTTCTCCTTGCTCACCCAGCCATCGGGGGAGACCAGGGAGTATGGAGAGTCAATACTGTCCAAGGCAACCTGATCCATGGGAGCACTGTTCGCGGTGGAGCCGTCCCTCAGCTTGATGGCACCATCCCAGCGCCCTCCAATGACATACCAATCCCACTTCGCGTGGGGGTTGATGCAGCTCCACTCATTGCCATCGTCGTCGGTGAATACGGTGGGAAGGTCGTCCGAGAACTCTTCACCGGGGGTGGGGGCCGCGTGGAACTCATCGTGCTTGGTGAGGGAGTTGAACAGCTCATCGTCATCCTTGAGGCTCTCATCCGCGAAGTTCTTCATGTACGCGATGTATCCCTCGGTGACCCCCGGGTTCTCCTCTCGATACTTCTTCTCATTGGCTACGCAGGCCCGATAGTCGGCGCTGTTCATGACGCGGTCGATGATAGCCCGCCGCTCCTTGATGCGCTCCCCCTTCGTGGCGGCGATGAAGTAGGGAACTTCAAGGTCCTCCTTGTAGGGGGCGAGGATCTCCTGCACGGCGTTCTCCACGTCCCCTTCGTGTTGCTTTAGAAGGGGCGCGGGGACAATGACGTGAGTGATGTAGTGGCTCATGGTGCTTCTCCTTGGTGAGTGGTGATGGCTGGGGGTGGGTCTTACCTATCGCAGGGCGGTGAGGGGAGGAGGCGGGAAGTCGTTGATGGGAATCTCCCAGGAGCATTCTTCCCGACCGTGTAGAGGGCTCTCTAGGGTGTAGCCGTGGCTCCATAGAGCTGGCTTTCACTACTCCCGGTGAAGCGCGCATGGAGAGTGGTGAAGTGAGGGGGGAGAGGGGAAACTGTTCTACCTATCTCCCCTCTCTCGTGTTCCTCCCTAGGGGTGGAAGTAGCCGCTCCTATGCTCAGCTCTTCCAGGGGGAGGTCTCCATGATCTCATTGAGCTTCTCCACGAAGTTCTCCTCGCTCCACTGCGTGCTCTCGATGGCCTCCAGGGGAGTGGCGCCATCCTTGACCTTGGTGAGCATGGTGGCGATGGTATCCGTGCTGGAGTAGGGGAACGCCTCCAGCATAGCCTTCAGGAGGGGATCCTTCTCCGCATCTCGGGGATGAACGTCATGGCTCTTGGAGGAAAGCGCTTCTTTCCACGTCTCATTCGCCGGGGAGAGAGAATAATCCCGCTCCGCCACGGCATCTCCCATCTCCTTCATAGTTAAGATGTCTCGGGTGAATCGAATGGTCTGATAGTCGACATAGTAGATATTACTGTGCGCGTAGATTAAATTTCCCTCGGGGTGACCATCTTGCGCCGAATCCTCATGCACCTTCCACATGTAGTCGTAAATGAGGGAGATGGCCTCCCTCCGATCACCTGGAACACCGCTCGGATTATATGACTTGCGAGGATCCCACGCTGCGAGAAGGTCGCGGATGTCAATATTCACTTCACCCAGCCACCCCCACTTGTTGTTGAACTGGATAGCGCGGGAACTCCACCGCTGAATAAGGGGTTCCTTGTTCTCCGGCGTAGGAGTCAGTCGGGGCTCGCTTGGGACGATGAGTGAGTCCAGAAGATCATCCAGGTCGCACTTCAGTTCATGCGCGTGCTCATCGGAGAACAGCGCCGCCACGTAGGAGTTGCGCCTTGCCTCATCAACGGTGGCGTAGATGAGGCGCACGCTGCCAGCGAGGTCGATGGAGCATTCGGTGAACTCTAGGAGAGCGCAGTTGAACATCTTTCCCTCCACGCCACGCTCACTCACGTTGTTCAGCGTCTCCAGGGCTTCCTTGAACTTCGTCATGCTCTTCCTTCTCTCAACTATGGATAGGGAGATCCCTTCTATACAACAACATAGTACAATAGAATCCCTCCCACGTCAACATGCGGCTTGCTGTTCCTCTTTCTTTCCTGGAGTTGACATCCTTCTCTCCTGCGTTCTAGAGTAGAAGTAACAAGGCGGAGAGAACGGCTCTCCCTTCACTCCCTAGGAGAATCACCATGACGAATTCGAAGAGCACCTGGACGAAGCCCACCCCGGAGATCGAGCGGCGCGCCCGAGAGCTGGCGGAGCAGGGGATGAACTCCATCAAGGAAGCCACCACGGAGCGGGAAGCGCATGGCGCGAAGCTGACCCTGGTGGATGACTTCATGGGGGATTGGGGGACGCGACAGACGCGGGTCAACGCCATGGCCCTGGACCTCCTGGAGACGATGGTGGATGGCGACCTGGCTATCACAGGCCGCTCCTCGGAGGAGGTGGCGGAGCGCCTGATGAAGATTCGGGAGTTCGCCACGGCGACGAAGGCTAGCTGAGGTAGGGGAGCAGCGGAGGAGGCGTATAGATTCGCTTCCACGCACCTCCTCCTCACGGCGACGATGAAAAAGCGCCACCCATGGATCAACTTCATGGGTGGCGCTTCCCTATGTACGTGTACTCCGACTCATCGACTATGGCAGTACCCAGCGCCTCCTTGACGTTGAGCCACTCCTCTACTTGCTGCTCATAAGAGAAGCGATGGAGAGCGCCTCACCCTCTATCGAGAGGCATTCTCCCCTTGGAATGAAAGTAGTAGGGAGCTCCCTCTCTCGGAGGATCCACTCTCACCACTCCACGGGCTCCAACGCACTCACTTCCCTCGGCGCATGATGATGAGATTGGCTCCTAGCGTGATAGCCAGGGCAGCCGCCACCAAGGGAGTGATGGCTGCTCCCGTGCTCAGGGAGAGAATGATAGCGGAGATGGCCGGAGTGAGATAGGGGAGAGCGGTGTAGGGAACCGCGCTCTTCCTGGTATTCGCCCAGGTCCACGCCACCAGCTGCTCGGCTTCCCCCTGCCTCAGCCCCGAGGCCCAGCCGCGCCAAAGCCCGTCCTGGTGGCCACCACGGCTTCCCCAACCCCGGCCAGCTTAGTGCCAGGGATGAGGGACCAAATTCATGGTCAGTGCAGACCTAGACACAGTTCCCCATTCACTGTGCTGCTGCTCCTGGCATCTGTGTCCTTGGGTAAACAAATGGTTCTGTGACAATGTTCTTTTTCCTTCTTTTTTTTAATCCTTTTTTTTTTTTTTTTTTCCAGAATAGAAAGTCAAATCTGCCTTGCTTGGCTTGGAAAGTGGCAAGAATAGGATGGGAGGAAGTTGACTGGATGTGACTTTTCAAAAAGGTGTCTGCCAGCAGGAAAACAAATGCTAAAGGAAAATAATAAGGTTTGAAAAAGTGAAATATTTAAAATTTAAGGAAAAAAAAAAAAAAGAAGAGAAGTCTCATGAGTATCACAGTTTGGGCCATCAGACAAACCAAAGTTTATTCTTTGGTCGTCTGGGCAGTCCCAAGAAGCTGCCCAGGATGGGGCTGGCTGTGCTGAGCAGCGCTGCCGGTGCTGTGCCAGCCCACACTGGGGG
>JANXJH010000024.1:6776051-6793352 GCA_027564575.1 Spilornis abbotti | reverse complement strand
TAGGGTGCAGGGGGAAGGTGAAGAGCAGCATCAGCTTTCAGGGCTGGCACCTTCCTTGTGGGAGAAGGAGCCGGACGCCACCTGCTCATAGAACTCCTGCGTCATTTCTCCATCAATGGCCTCCTCCCGCAGGGGAGCAACGGCGGCGATGCTAGCCATGATGGGAGCCAGAACGGCGCTGCGCCCCAGGGTCATTGCAGTCAACTGTTCATTGTACCCCGCTTCACGAATGGCCAGGACTGCGGCCTCCTGCGCCATGTACAGCTTGACGTTGGAGCGGTCGGCCTCCTTGAGAGCTACACGCAGGTGCATCTCTCCGTGAAGCAGGCGGGGATCCACCACTTCACCAAGCCACAGCTGCCGCTGCATCTTAGCCAGGGGAGGCATGCTGGAGTTCACCAACAGCGTGGAGGTGAGGTGACTCCAACGGGGTCGCGCCTGCGCCATAGCGGTGAAGCCGGGGTACTCCTTCTCCAGCTCCGGGAGAGGGGTGTCGTCCAGGCGCCATGGCTCACGCTCACCGGCACTCGCCTTGTTGGAATCGCCACGGCGGATGGGAGACGCAGTGAGGGAGGGAGAGGTAGCAATGGCTCCCCGAGTGTTGTTGCCCATGGACGCGGTCTCCTGAACGTTGGTGGCGGCTACTGTAGTCATGTCTCCACTGTACCCCATTCCACGGTGAAAGTCCAGCTCCTCTAGAGGATGGGGAAGTTCTGCCGAGGCGCTCGGGGTACGGAGGGAGGAGATATGGTGGCCCGGGATGCTGGAAGAGGGGTTCTCCTTCCTTCTCTTGGATCGCTGAAATCGCCTCTCAGGAGCGCCCTCGGGATATCCGCATGAATAGGGCGAATCCCGAGGGTGAAAACGGGATTCTGAGAAGGAATTCTCTAAAAACCTCGTTTCAAGGTAGAGAGCCACGAATGACGATTTTCGAGCTGAAGATGCCTTCTGGAGGTGGAGCTACATCCGGCTTCATCTTTCTCTCTCGGAGTAGGATGAGACTCCATGGATGAGCTGCGCCAGAATGATAGGGAATAGCGCTCACTTCTCTCGGGAGGCGGCACTCTCATTCCAGTCGAAGCTGGCCACGGCCCATTCAAGGTTGTACTCCTCCACCACCTGATAGAACTGCCCTATCTTCGCCATGTCCAAGGTGGGGATGGAGAGAAGGAACTCCAGGGGTAGGAGAGAGGGCTCGCTGGGAGCAGATGCCAGTGTAGTGGGAGAGGAAGTAGTTCCCTTCATTCTGAGGGGATCATAGAACTCCCTCGAAGCCATCTCACCGGGGTGCGTTGACAGGAGAAGCCTGGCCCCCTTCACCACGTTGTTCCACTGTGTGCCCCGCTTCTTCCCCGTGTAGCCGCCGAGAATGCGCCGCAGAATGACGGAGGGAGCCTCGGTCTTCCCGAGAATGGCGTGGAGGAACGCCGCTCCGGGCTGGTCCAGCCACTGCGCTCTCAGGGCGTTCGGGGAGAGATCTCCCAACAGGGCTTTCCACAGCTTCTCCACCTTGTAGGGCTGCCCCCGGTGAAAGTAGGATAGCTCAGTGCGCTTCGCCGGGGGAATGGCTGAACGCAGCTCATAGGAGCACAGCGCCATGATGGAGAGTTCCAACCTTTCCATGATGGCTTCATCCACGCTCCAATTGCCAGTGAGGCGGCTTCTCATCTCCCTGGTGATGCTCCACGCCTTCGCCATGAACTCGGAGTGCTGAGATCCCGGTGTCAGGGCGGCGAAGGCGAAGCTCAGGGGAGTGATGGCGATGCCACCGCCACTGAAGATGAAGTAGTCCACTCCCACGGCGCTTATGATGCGCGTGAGAACCTCCGTGGTGAAGATCTGCTCATCCATGGCGCTCCAAGCCCAGATTGAGTACCCCTGCAGCGTGGCAAGGGCCTCCATGCCACCATCTCCACTATCTCCCACCACGTCAAAGTAGAGGGAGTTCAGCCGTCGAGTCTGCGCTCGCAGTTCCCCCAGGCGATCTGGAAGCGGACAGACATCCTCCTGCGTCGCCGTGAGCATGGGGAGAGTATCTCCATAGGAGGCGTACTCTAGGAGGCGTTCCCTGAAGGTGGTGGTGGCCTCCTCCGTGATGGCGTAGGGGTACTCCTCTCGGATGATGGTGTTGATGGCTTCAACCTCATCGGGGAGTAGGAACTTCTCTCCCCACTCTCCCGGATCCAAGATAGGAGAGTTACCTGGGGTGCTACCCAACTCCATCTTTCTCACGTTGCCACTGGCCATGGAACTCTCCTCCGCGTTGCAGGTTCCACTCCGCTCAGGGAAGTAGTCCCCTATGAGTGGCTTACAGGTGTTCCTTCTAGCATAGCACGAATAAAGCGGTGAGTGCAAGGGATGCATCGAAGGGGGAAGCCTTGTTACCGAGGTGGACTGGTGAGAGATGGGAATGGGGAGGGAGAGAGAGAAGTATAGAGCGACGTGGGAGGCAACGGTGGGGCACCGTGGAACATCTCTCTACTCACGCGAATTTGCTCCGTGAAGATATCTTCGAATCCACCTATCCGTTGCCTCCCATCTTTCAACCACCTTTCACCTTCATCCGGCTGTTCCATCAATTCAGATGATTCTTCGACGTCCCCTAGAAAGGGTAGTAGTTTGCACGGGGGACTCGGCGCGGGATGCAACTCCTGCATAGGGAATTCCTTGGTAGAATAAACCTACACGCAAGCCTAGAGAGAATGGCAACTTGGATGAACCCGAGGCCGTTCGCTCAACGCAGACCACGGCATAGGAACACTGGAGAGGCGGAGAAAGCAATCATGAGCGGCAATCCTTCTCCAATTTTACCTCTCTACATGTGGGCGGGAGGCAAGACCAAGCTGCTGAAGTCGTATGAGCCCCTGCTCCCGAACCTCTCCTCCTACACCACCTATGTAGAACCCTTCTTCGGTGGCGGCGCCCTCTACTGCGACCTCAGCAACCGCTTCTCCCACCTGAGCAGCGTCATCAACGACATCAACCCCGAGTTGGTAGGGCTACTGAGAGCCATCCGAGATGATGAAGCTTTCTCGGAGAAGCTCACTCCTCTGATAGAGGAGTACCTGGCACTCCCCTCGGAGAAGGCGGTGAGAAAGGCGTGGTACTATGAGCAGCGAAGGATGTACTGGGCGGATCCCACCCCCGAGCGCCTCTACCTTCTCATGCGCCTGGGCTTCAACGGTATCTGGCAGACCTGTAAGGAGTCCAAGGGGCTATTCGGCACTCCAGCGGGGTTGCTGAACCAAGTGAGAAGGGAGCAGATAGTCAAGCCCGGTCTCATCGACGCTTGGAGGGAGCACCTCTCCAACGCCACCATCACCAGTGGCGACTACTCTACCATGGAGTTCCCCCTAGGGGAGAGCACCTTCGTGTACTGCGATCCTCCCTACCGCGACTCCTTCACCACCTATGGAGTAGCCTTCGATGATGGTGAGCAGGAGCGCCTTGTTCGGTGGCTGCACTACTTGGTGGAGCAGGGTTGCACCGTGGCTATGAGCAATCGCACCGTGGAGGGGGAGAGCTTCTTCGAGGATCTCATGGGGGATGCCTTCACCTTCCACTACATCCCCGTGACCTACACGGCGGGGAGGAGAAAGCGCGTGGAGAACGGCTTCGAGGCGAAGCCCGCCGTAGAGTTCCTCGCGGTGAGCAACAACGTGATGCATAGGGAAGTCCCTTCTACCTTGTTCTAGGAGCTAAGCTTTACTCAGCCATGTTGAAGGTAAAACTTAGGTGGCAACGGTGCTACCATCCCTATGGAAGCACCACCGCGAGACAGCTGCACCGGCTCTATCAACATAGGTGTTCCAGCCGTTGCCGTTGTATCGCTTTCCTGCTATAATGGAAGGGGAATACTCATATAGTCATTGGAAGATAGGAGGAGAGTGGTGAGCATAGCCGTAGTGGGAGCAATCACTGCCGAGCAGCGGGAGAAGGTGGCGCGGCGCGGGGAGAGAATGTTCGGGAGCCCTGAGCAGAAAGCCCGCTTGAAGTGGATGGAAAGTAAAGTAGCCACGGAGAGCTCGGTTCTGGGGAGCAATGAAGCGCGGGAGTACATGAAGGAGGCCCTCACCGCTCTCATGGAGGATCTCCTCTCCTATCCAACCACGGTGCAGGATTACTTGAGGTGTATCTTGCTGACTCAGAATCGCCATGATCTCATCTACCTGAGCGATCTCTCCCCTATCCCCGCCGATAGAAGGAATCTTCTATGTATACTGGAGCCACTCCTCGCTCAACAGCCAAATCACGCCTTCACCATCATCGGTATCTTCTCCGGATTCATCTCTCTCACCCCAGAGGAGAGGGAGAGAGTCAATCAAGCGATGGATCTCATCGATGGGTACTTCAACGTGGATAACACGGAGGAGTGGGAGGAGATTCGCGCCTGGCATGCGGCGCGCGATCTCCAGGCTACCCATGCTATTGTAGAGTGGGTATTCGACCTTGAGATGCGCTTTCAAGGCAACATCGACCCCCTTATGGACTCCGTGACCAATGGCAACTACAAGAGTAAACCTATAAGGTATCTCTATGGCTCCAATAAACACCAATACACCCATAATCAAATCTTGCTACCGAGGCTCCTATCGCCCAGGGATCTCCAACGTAGAGAGGAGGAGAACCTCGGCAGCTATGTCATGGTGGAGCTGCTGAATCTAGCAAGAAAGAGCATCGGGGCACTGGAGAAGGGGGAGCCACCATCGAAGGCGGTTACCCTAGCCCTGGAGAAGCGCCTGATAACTCAGCGAAGCCCCGATGAGCTGGCGGCAATTGCCTCTCTTCTTCCCTCCGGAGAGAATGCTACACCGGGCTCCAACGCCGGGTGGGGCCTCCCCAACTCCGAGGTCATCAACGCGCTCTCTACTCACGCCACCACCATGACCTGGGAGCAGCTCACCACCTTCGCCACTCTAGTGAAGGAGTACAATGAGGAGTGGGCTTTCGCCGCCATGGAGTGGGAGTAGGGTGGGGCGTGTAGTGGCTGGAAAAGCAACGCAGGCCGTGAAAGGATTGCTTCATGAGAGGCTTATACAGGCGTTGGAGGTGAAACGCAGTAGAGGAAGGAGGCCCCGGCCACTAAAGGAAGCAATGCTCACTCAGCACCCGATATCTCTCACCTAGCGTTCCCTAGAACCCCGTATCCTCACTGTAGCGCGTAGCAATCCTCTCACCCAGCGCGCTCCTCAGCGCCTTGAACTCCGTGTAGAGAGCCTGCAACTCATCATCCGCCTTGGCGAAGGAGAGGGCGTCTCTACCGAAGCACATCCGCTGCACCTGCAGCCACCCCATATCCCAGGAGAGAGTGTTGTAGAGAGGGGCTTCCTCATAGAAGAGTTCCCGGTACTTGAAGGACTTCTCCAGTATCTCCCTAGCCTTGGAGAGTAGGGCCTCCGCTTCATGAGAGAGTTCACCCTCATCGCGCTTCGGCTTCAGATAGGAGTACACGTAGCGATCATCGTCCGTGGCTAGATCCTTCTCTATGGCGTAGATCTTGTTCTCCAAGGCTAGCTCACGGATGAACTCCTTACTCTCCCAGAAGAACTCATTGTTCACGCGCCACCGCTTCGGGGTGACTCCATCACTCTCCGTGCCGTAGTAGTAGTCGCGGAGGGAGGTCTGGTTGCTCCCGCTGGCGAAGATGGAGTACACCACGCAGTCATCCACGAAGGTACCCCACTCATCGCTTGCCTGGAAATCCTTGGTAGGAGCGGGGAACACGTCCTTATCACGCACCCACAGGAGCTTCTGCTGAGCAATCTTAGCCACCCAGGCCTTGCGGACAGCTATGGACACCATGGCGGCCTGGAAGTTGCTCTCGGTGATGGATTCAGCGCCCGCGTTACCTCCACTGGGATATCCAGTGGAGAGAAGGAAGGATTGCTTATCACTCTTCTGCACATTATCATTGCAATTGGCTACGGTTCCTATGTGCCCCACCCTCGGCTTCATGCGAATCACGGATCCCGAATAAGTGAATCCATTCACCGTCATGGGGATATCCAGCTTGGTATCCACCGAGGATCGAAGCGGTGTAAGCCATGAGGAGATGGTGGCTCCTTCCACCGTGGTTGCTTTCCAATTACCTATGTCAACTACCTCCTTCACCTCGGAGCTGTATTCCTTAATTGGGAGGGCTGCGTCGATAGATCGATCCGCCTCCCCCAATGACCAGTGAGTAAATATGATTGCCCAGGCAGAACTAGTTCCCTTGAACTCACCAGCATTCAACATGAATCCTGTGTTCAGGCGGTACTTGCTGGTGAGGTGGCTTGTAAATCGTCTATAGGAGGGGCTGGTGAAGAATACCTTGTTGAAGAATAGCATATGGAGATCGCCACTGTATCCGAAGGTATCAGCGAGCATCATTACTCGATAGTAGAACTGGGTATAAAGCTCCGAGGCCGCCGTTGACATCTTAGCGTCCGTCATTGCCTTACCCACTGCGGTGTTCTGAATACCCGCCTTCCCCTTATCTCCTACCCTAGTGCGCGCTTGACCATAGGGTGGATTACCCAGGAACACCATGGGCTTGTTATACACTAGAGCCTCTATCAGCCCGTCCGGCAACTTCCACTTCCCCCGCTGCTCCTCTAGGAAGGCTTGCTTCTCCTTCTCACTCATCTCACTGGGACGCTTCGAAAACAACCCTCTACTAGCGTCGTGGAGAGCGATGTCATCGTTCAGGAAGTCGTACTGGAATGCTACCCCCTCCTTGTTGTAGTCCTCGGCAATGGAGAGCTCCTCCTGGTGGAGAGTGGAAGAATACAGCTCCTTGAAGCGATAGTCCCGGGTGAGGTTCTTCGACCCCGCAGCGGGATCCCATACCACATACTTCTCCCTCCAGTCAGCGCCCAGCTGCTCCTCTATCATGGAGTGAGCCTCCCTCACCCAGATGGCAGGTGTCCAGTAGTCTCCGGTGAAGCGGCGATCCAATTCCTCGATGAGGGTATCCCCGATCTCCGTGATCTCCTTCTGCTGCTCCAAGGTGTAGCCACTGCGGTCATACTTCTCGAAGAACAACTCATGGGCGGCGGAGTCGAAGATGACATCACTGCCGGGGGAAGGATACTTCACCACCTTCTCCTTCCCCTTATGATCCAGGTGCTCCATCACGATGACGTTGCGCTGCACCGGGTGGAGATAGATGTTCTGATCCCCCAGGAGAGACTTCACGAAGATGCTCATCTGAGTCTTCGGGTTCACCGCCAGGCCACCGAAGGCCACGCGCTGATACTCCAGGAACGCCTTCTCTAGAGAGTGAGGGCTCACGCGGATCTTCCTCATACCCTCCCGCTGCATAGCAATGCCCGTGAGACGATCCAGGAAGGCTTCCAGATCCAGGGTAGCCGGGTCAATCACCTCCACGTAGAGGTTCATGTTCGGGTCATCCTTCAGCGCCAGGAACAGCTCCAGATTCCTCTCACTGGCGGCGGAGGGGGCGATGCTCCAGTCGTACTCCTTCTCCAGGTAGGGGGTGAGCACCTTGGTAGGGATGATGAACAGCTCATCCACGTCTCCTACTAGGGTGGCGCCGGGGAGGGGATCCCCGGCGTCCTGGAAGCGCTTCAGGTAGTAGAGCACCTGCGCGGCTACCTTGGCTCTATCATGCGCTCCCTTGCTGCCGGAGAACTTCATCTGCTTCTTCGCCTCGATGAGGATGGAGAACTCCCCCGAGGTGAGAGTAGAGGTGGTTGATGGAGAGGCTTCTCCCATGGCGGTAGCGTCGACGTTACTGGATGGGGTAGCATCTTCCTTCACCTCCATGGAGGCTTCTCTACGGCTCTCTCCCGCGCTTTCAGCGGTGGGGGCTACTCCCGGGCCTCGGCGCTCCTTCGTGGCGTGAGAGGGGCCTCCTGGAACTCCCTGGGCGGTGAAGTACTCCCATGGGGTGGAGAAGGCTGGCCGGGAGCGATCAGCGTGGTGAGGAATGGAGGTATCACGCTTGGAGAAGGCGGGGGTGGGGGCTGGCTTCTGGGGGAGAGGTGTAGAGGCGATGGTGCGCTCGGCGGTGGTGTTGCGCTCCGTGGGAGCGTGAGTAGGAGTAGTGGCGCTGTCCATGGCGGCGTTGCTGGATGACGCTCCACTGCCGCTGGTGGCGGAGCCTCCTTCCCCCGTGGTGGAGAATTCTCCTCCCTCTTCACTACCCGTCATTCCCATGGCTCCGAAGAGGGAGTCCCGGGGTGGGTGAACGGAGATGAGTCCATCCGTGGAGTGGGGGTAGGTATTCTCTATGGTGGAGTCGGGGAAGCGCTTCTCCATGTAGGAGCGCAGGAGGGTGTTGAGGGAGCTCTCCACGGCCTTCTCTACGTCGTTCTCCCTAGCCGCCGTTGCCATGGCGGTGAAGAACGCCTTGCTGGCGCTGCGGGGTAGGTGTCTTATTCTCCCCTTGCCCGTGGTTGCCATTGCTCCCTCTCCTTCTCTCCGGTGGCCGTGTAATATCTCCTAGTGTTGTATCAAGGAGAGGACACGCGGTGTTCCCCAGTGTATTCAATCATAATCAAGCACCTATCGGAACAGGTTGAACGCGCTCCTCATCCTTACGGATCTTGGTATAATGAGAGCGATCTAGAAAGAAGGTATCCCCTATGAACACCAATGAAATACTCACCACCGAAGAGCAAGAGAACTACCTGCGCAGCACCATTCAGCAGCAGATCAATGGAGCCAGCGAGAAGGAGATTGAGACCGAGCTATACGCGCTTCTCCTCCAGTATTATAGACTCGCTGCTAAAAAACAAGGTACTATTGCTCAAGTGAGCTACCAGAATCCTTACAACATTGATGGCCTCATAACAATACGCACACTTGATGAGGATCGACGTATTCTAGTTGAAGCTAAAACACATAAATCGCTTTCATCCACCGGGGTAATAGCCCCACTAGCTCAAGCACTCCAGTACACGTATTACCTGTCATGCTTTGGAGAGCTAATGCCATCTATAATCATGGTAGCTACGGAGAGGGAATGGCATGTTGTATCCGTTGATGCTCTAGAGCCATTGTTATCACAGGAATCTCTACCGTGGGACACTAGTCCATCATCGCGTTCTATAGAGCTGGAGCTCGCTGTACAACAACTAAATCCTACTATGCAATGCTACGCCCTAGATTCCTCACTGAACCTCAACCAGGCATTAGGTAGAATCAACACCATCATTCAAGGAAGTAAGTATCGATCCACCAAGCAACACGGGGAAGCCACTCCACGTATTCAAATTGAGCTAGACCCTATCAAGCATATACTCTACGACGGAGAATGGTGGAGAGCTTCCACTGAGAATAAATGGGAGTCCGTATCTGCTAGGGAGCTTACACTATCCCTACGTGATGAGCTGCCCTCGCATAAAACACCAAGGGCTGGTATTAGCAAGGCCATCAAGGACGCTATGGCAACAGCAGAAGCAACATGCGTGGTGGGGGCGTGGCCATCGCCCAGGGGCGCAATTTCAACACCACAGGGCACATGGCATATAGATTCGCAAGAAATGAAGCCTATAGCTACTACGGATTATTCGCGCATGACGACGGGGTCTATTCTATCAGATGAAATCGAGTTGAGCACCCACAGTAAAGTGCTTTCAAGCATTCTTCGTAGCCTTAGTAAAGTCGATGCACCAAAGATTATTATAGCGATTACCGATAATAGCGCCAGCGAGCGAATAATTCATGCCTATAAAGAAGCTCTTGGAGAATACGCCACGGTAGGAGATCCATTGCATATTCTATCCCAATGGAAGTGGAATCCTTCCAAGGGATCACCACCTGTGTTATTAGCTGATGGATCCAATTGCCTTGAGCAATCTGGTGCTAAACTATACCAATGTCTAGATGGAGTGAACGATCATAAAAGATTCTCAGAAGCCGTGGTCATAGTATTCATAGAAGAAGCTGAACTGAACTTCCTACTAAAACCAATGTTTTGTACGGTAGATCTTCGTGGGAGTGGCATTCCATCGCCGGGAATACCATGGAGCACTCTAGTGAATATGAATGCTGAAGATCATCTGCCTATCTACCTTCCAGCTACCGAAGATCCTGTTCAGCTGTGGTTCACCGAGAGCATCAAGAAGGATGATAACACCGTCAGCAACTTCATTCTCATAGAAGACCTACGCGATTCCTACAATAGATGGCTCTCCGATCACGGCTACGCAGGAATCGCCCATAAGAGCTTCATTGATAGATTCTCCAATCATAACGTGTTCATGGATAACAACCTAGTCTGCATGAGAGGAAGGGTTGCTCAATACACTCAATCTCAGTGGAGTGACCCAACTAAATGCCACAGTGTTGGATATACGCCGCGAGTAGCGGGAGAGATACCTACTCACGTGAAGGGGATAGCTTTCAAGAAGGAGTAATGAGCGCCATAGCACGTTGAAGGCGGGCCGAGGAGATTATTCCTCGGCCCGCCTCACCATGAACTAGCTAGTGGGGTGTATCAAGTCCCGAGGACAGTATATCAAATCCCCTCTTCGCTACTCCAGTCATAGCTAGCCATGGCCCATTCCAGGTTATACTCCCGAGCAATCATGGCGAACTCCACCAACTTGCACGGCGTGATGAGGTGAATGCTCTCCCCCAGAACCCCCATGGGAGTCCCCGCGCGCTGCTCCATAGGAACCGAGAGGCTACTGCGCCGCAGCTCCTTCACCAAGGCCCGCAGCGCCGAAGTCTCCTCCTCGGTAGTGCCCCCGAGAAAGGCGAAGTAGGAAGAGCGCTTCCCACTCCTATCACTCCGCGCCTTGTACTCCACTATCTGCTCCCCCAGCATCGAAAGAAAGCGGCGCAGGTGAAGGAAGCGCTCCAAAGCGATATCCCGCTCCAAATCCAGTCGGAACGCATTCTCCACAGCCAGGGAGGTGGCTCCCCTCCAGATGTCTCCCTGAACGCCATCGGCGTAGTCCTTGAAGTAGTCCCACGCCGGAGGAGTGAGAATGTCCATGGGGAACTTACCTTTCTAGGGAGGGATAGAGGAGGAGAGGGATAGAGAGAACCAAATGGTGAAGAGAGGGGATAGAGGAGAATCGAGAGCGGATGAGGCGGATAGTAGAAGGGAGAGGTGGCATCGAGGAGGGAAGGAAGAAGCTCGTCCAACAAGGTGAGCGCGGTGAGTCCGAGGCGTTGGAGCAACCTCATCCTATCCCTCCGTGGCGGCAAGCCTCGGCTCGGCAGAAGTGAAGTTCTCTCCACTCCGGGGTCGCCTGCGGCGCAGCCACTCGAATGTCGCTCTCACCTCCATGCTACCTCACGGGGAAGATGCAGTCAAATTGCGCCGAGAGCACTTCCTTCTCACCCCTCACTCTCACCGCCACTCCAGTCGAAGCTTGCAAGCGCCCAATCCACGTTGTACTCCTCTACTAGAGCATAGAACTCACCCAGGCGCTTCGCCTTGAGAGAGGGGAGCGCCATCAGGAACTCCAGGGGGAGAAGGTCATCCTTGGACGCTTCCCTGAATGGCGACTCGCCGGGGAAGAGGGAGAGCAACGTCTCCGCTCCCAGGCTGTCCGCCTCCCGAGCATCTCCATTGCCATCCACCGCTAGGAAGAGATCCATGTCGTGAAAGCTGGAAGAACTCACCTGGGTCAGAAATAGCTTCCCCACGCGGTGCAGGCGCTTCCTCCGCAGCCAGTCCGCATCACTCAACGTCATCGCGGACTCAATGCGCTCGCTCAATCGTCTCCCGTCTCGGCGTGGAGTGTTCATCTCCCCATCAACAAGCCCGTGGCGCCGAAGCTCCGCCCCCATGAGCCCTAGAACACGCTGGCGCACTATAGTCACCCAATTACCCAACTCCCCCGCAGTGAGAGAGCCCAGTGCAGTAGATAGAGAACGCACCAAGGTGGAATTCTCCGCTCCGGGGGCTAGGGCGGCCACGGCCAGGTGTGTGGGGGTGATAGAGTTTCCCAGGTCGAAGTTCATGACACCCAAGGCCTCGGCCACGGCGAAGGCGGCTACCACCTGCTCATCCGTGGGGTTCCAAGCGTAGAGGGCGCAGCTCGTCAGAGTACGCATGCTGTCGCGGTGTATCAACAGCCGCCCCAGGGTCCCCTGTCCAGCGCAATTCTCTACGGCGCGCAGGAATGCGTTATCCTTAGCTTCAGGTTCCAGGTAGGAGAAATTCTCAGCTACACGGCACTTCAGCGCCATCTCCCTGAAAGCCTCATCCCCCTCGGGAGTTCCCGGCACCACGGGGAAGGGCTTCTTCAGAACAGCGGGCGTGGATGGCTCATAGAACTCATCTTCGTCTCCACTGCTCACCGCGTTCACCGTGCTCACTGACCCGCCCATGCCACTTCCTTCTCTCTACTGCTCCGATGCCTGCCGCTGGAGGATCATCTCATGCTCCACGGCGCGCGGCTCACCTCATTCTAGTTGCTTCTCCTCCACTATACATGACGATTCTCCACCGGGTCAACTGACTATAGGAGGAACCTCCATGGATAGGAACCTATATGGAGAGAGGATGAGAGGTGCTCATCCAACACGATCAACGACCCCACTCCATGGAAGCCATAGCCCACTCCACGTTGTACTCATCCACCATGGCGTGGAACTCCCCTAGGATGCGGGGATCCATGGTGGGAAGCCTCTCTAGGAACTCCAAGGGTAGCTGCGGCTTCTCATCCCCCAAGGAGACTAAATCAGTGGTGGATTACAGAAGAATTTGAGCTCCGCTCTTCACGGCATTCAACTCCTCATCGCTCATCTCCCCCGCCCTGGATAGGATGTAATTACGCAGGGAGACATTGCACCGTCCGGTTAGGGCCGTGAGGTAATTCTTTCGAACGGTGTGCAGGGTAAGGGCTCTCAGCGCCCGGGCATCACGGAGGGCGGCTATGGACTTCTCGCTTCTCTCATCCCCCGCCCAGGTGATATGGGGCGGGCGAATCTTGACTCCGTGCCTGACGTAGTAGGAGACCTCATCCACCGCTATCTCTATGAGAGCGCGCTTCACTTCATCCCAATCTCCAAGTAGCTCGCGTGAGGATAGAGAGCGCACCGCTCCCGCCAGGGAACGCACTAGAGTGGAGTCCTGCGCTCCAGGAGTCATCGCGCCCACCATGAGGTGATTCGGGGTTATGGAGGCTGCCATGGAGATGGATGATACTCCCAGCGCCTCCCGAAGCGCGCACACCGCCATCACCTGCTCATCCGTTGCTCCTAGGGAGTAGATGGCGTAGGTGAGGTGCTGTTTCACGGGATAGGGACCGCTGGCAAATAAGCCTCCGCCATTCCTTCCAGGGCTATAATTCGCGGCGAACAGGCGGGCCCCCTCCCTAGCGGCGTGGCTGTTCACGGGCTCGGGCATGCGCCACCGCTTCTCCGAGAACTTCATGGCTCTATCTCGAAAGATGCGGTCTCCCTCCTCCGTGCCCTGGATAGTAGGGAACTCCCTGGGCACTTCGGCTCCACTGCCACGCGGCGATGGCGACGAGCTGCTACTCATGGGATTCATCCTCTCTCCTAGCGGTCATGGAGAGGTCATCTCCCCAGTCATAGCAGGCGATGGCCCACTCAATATTGTACTCCCGCGCCAGGGAGATGAACTCATGGAGCTTCCTGGGCGTGATGGCCATGACGTGGGGAAGCAGAACCTCATCGATGAAGGCGAAGCGCTCACCCCTCTTCCACTGCCAGGCACCCTCCACGGAGTTGATGTAGTCGACATCCTCCTGACATAGGTAAATCTCCGGCAGCCGCTCTCCCCGTGGAATCATGGAGGAGAACTGTTGTAGGTTCTGGCGTCTAATCTCTCCGACATCCCCTGACTCACTCGGCGTCAGCATGCGAAGAATATGAACTCGACCTTGCTGTAACCCTAGCATCGTGGCCCCAAGGCACTCACCAAGCTCATCCAGATTATTGAGGGAGAGGAGCTTCTCCACATCTACTTCCCAGCATAGGTATACAAGAGTGTTCTCTCTCGCGGTGCCCCACCACTTACCCACGTCGGGGTGAGTCTGGTACTCCGGGTGGATCTGCTCCATGAGGGGGGATAGCAGCTGTTCCGTGACCTCTACTCGGGGCTTCGGTGCTCCCCCAGCGCGGCGGTGATCTCTCTCCCCCTCAATCACGCGGTACATTGCGTGCAACATAGGGGAGTCCACCGTGGCTGGGTGCAGCAAAGCAGCTCCCAGGGCGTTCATGGAGAGCAGTGTTGAGCGATCTTCCACGATCAGGGCATCCTCCTCCAGGGTGCTTTCCAAGGCCAGCCCCATGTTGAGGTAAGCAGTTATAGACAGCTGTTCATGGGTAGGTTCCCAGCCACTCCACTTCATGTGATGTGTTTTCACAGTATGCAACTCTTACAGAAAGCTCCAAATGGTTGAATGCTCCTGAGGAAATTTGGTACTTGAGCGAGCAGATCATTAAATCACACAGCAGACATCAGTGAAGCTGGCTGACATAGGAGACAGCCCACTGCTGACCTTTCTGCTTTTCACTGGTTTTCATGGTTCAACAAGTGTGTCACATGCACAGATCATAGATAGCATTGCTTCTAAACACGACTAAAAATGCAGAAGAAATGAAAAGACATACCAAGCATGAGGGAGGACAGCAGAGATTGGAGAATGAGGAAGAAAGTGATGAACAAGATGAGATGCATGGTGCAGTCAGAAATGTGCCATCTCACTATACAGTGCTGAAACTGTCAGTAAGGTGATGAAGGAGCAATAAATGTCATCACAGTCGTCCTTTACCCCAAGAAGTGTTATTTGCTCTGACAACAGTGTGGGCAGTGACTGATGCTCTGTAGTGGCCTTGGACTTCTTGTTCTCGGATCCGCAACAAGTTTGGTCCCCTTGGCATGCACTATCTGTAGCATACACTTTGGCGGGGTGGGATTGTCCCAAGGAGGGATGTGGTGGGGTGTCTGGTCTTGTGGCTACTCATTTCCTGGTTTTACTTGCACAGAAATACCCTCTTGGCATCAACTGGCTGAATATTTCTTAGTGGATGAAAGTAAAAAGCCGCAGCCAACAGAGCTCAGCACAGAGCCAGCGCAGGCGGGGAGCAAAGCGAAGGAGGAGATGAATGGGAGGCTGTCGTGGTTTAACCCCAGCCGGCAACTGAGCACCACGCAGCCGCTCGCTCGCTGCCCCCCTGCCCAGTGGGATGGGGGAGAGAACCGGGGGGGGAAAAAGTAAGACTCATGAGTTGGGATAAAGACAGTTTAACAGGACAGAAAAGGAAGGGAAAATACTACTACTACTAAGAGAATATAAAAAACAAGTGATGCACAATGCAATTGCTCACCACTTGCCAGCCAATGCCCAGTTAGTTCCTGAGCAGCGATCCCCCCAGCCCATTCCCCCCAGTTTATATACTGGGCATGACATCACACGGTATGGAATACCCCTTTGGCCAGTTTGGGTCAGCTGTCCCGGCTGTGTCCCCTCCCAACTTCTTGTGCCCCTCCAGCCTTCTTGCTGGCTGGGCATGAGAAGCTGAAAAATCCTTGACTTAGTCTAAACACTGCTTAGCAACAACTGAAAACATCAGTGTGTTACCAACATTCTTCTCATACTGAACCCAAACCATAACACTATACCACCTACTAGAAAGAAAATTAACTCTATCCCAGCCAAAACCAGGACATGTGCAAATATATTTTTTTCAAAAAGTTTCAATTTCAATCCTGAAATTGTTTTAGTTCAACATCACATAAGTTTTTAAGAGTAACAAATAAAATACAAATTTGAAACAAGTTCAATGTTTTATTTCAAGTCAAAAATTATTAATGCTTTTTCCCCACAGATTTGGTCATTCACCATGAAAAACTTTCACTTCTCATCAAGAAAACCCAGTAATTCTTTCTATAAATGATATCCTAATTCACCCTTTGAATGAAAAGAACCCGTTACTGCACATCTTTACCTACATAGAGTGTCGCAGGCTAGGGTGATTCCATATTTCAAGAAAGAAGTACAAGTAAATAAAAATTGCTCCCTGTCCTTTCATATCCTCAACACCCATGCTGTTATGCAGTCAGCATTTCACAGATGAAACAATTTGTCTCCTTTCTCTACAAATCCATATGCACATACAAAAGTCAGTAACGCACAGTTTACTTATAGTAAATAACTTAAAACTATTGCTGCTGGCTAAATTGTTCATAACTAAAACACATATATGCTATTAACATCAGCAAGTGATTATCTACTCCAACAGGCTGTGCAGTAGGAACACAATAAAGTAATCAAACAAATAATTATATAAGCCCTTACAAAACTTCAGTCTTAAGAGTTACAAATAACAATAAAGGCTGCATAAGTTTTGATGACATTTCTTAATCACATCCACCTCATGACGTTGTGATCAATCAGACACATATTATGTTTTAAAGAACAGATTCTGTATAAAGCATTTCTGTTGCTGAAGGCAGCACAGGAACTTTTTAAGGCATCGCTGAGAATATTGCATTTATTTTTTAAATTGTATTCAGAATGGATTTCACAAGAATCATCTGGAACATGCCCACAAAAAGCACTTATAAAAACAGGCTGTTATACCATCAGCCTCACATGCCAAGGTTGGGTTTTTTTTACACAGTTCCCCAGATCCTGTGAAAATTTTCTCTTCAGCACTGTCCTTACAAATGAAAAGATCGGCTAAAGAAAATACTCTAGAACACCTAAATCTCAGAGAAATTATGTTTTACCTGCATGGCAAATTGGATTTGCTTAAAAAAACACACCATAATAACAGTTAAAGTTTATAAATATAAATATTCATAAATAATCATGACAAATTATGATAAAGGTGGTGATCTTCATGTAAAGAAAGGATTATAGCAATATGATCCGCCATCAGGCGTATACCTCTTTTGGAGACTGAGTTGTTCTTATGAAAAGAGTATGCTAAATGATTTTATTTTTCTCTTTACACCTTCCTAGCAGATTAGAAATCCAAATCCAATTCAAACTAGCAGGAAGTTCTTTGTTCTGCTCAGCAATCACCCCTCTCCACATTAAATATAAAATGTTATCTTTTTAAAACCCTGTAGACTTTTACTTAGTATCAGTGGCAAACTTGCACAAAGTCTTCATGAGTAAATGTATTTCAGGGTGGTTCATACTTTGAATGCAACTAGGCTTTGGTGATTAAATAGCACAAAAAATGCAACATCCCAACAGTGTATTACACAAGCTCAATTAATATATTTTTAGTTGCATATAATGTTATTCTATCTTTTAAATGTTAGTGGAATAAAGGAGAAATCTAATATATGTCTAGATTAGTGATGAAGTTTCTTCTGAAATAACTTTGATAAAAAACTTGCAGTGTTTG
>JANXJH010000023.1:9289097-9301766 GCA_027564575.1 Spilornis abbotti | reverse complement strand
GGGAAGAAGGGGGGGGTGGGGGAAAGCTGTTTTAAGATTTGATTTTATTTTCTCATTACGCTACTCTGGTTGATTGGCAATAAATTAAGTTAATTTTCCCTAAGTCGAGTCTGTTTTGCCTGTGACAGTAATTGGTTGAGTGATCTCTCCCTGTCCTTATCTCGACCCACAAGCCCTTTGTTATATTTTTTCTCCCCTGTCCAGCTGAGGTGGGGGAATGATAGAGCGGCTTTACTGGGCACCTGGCATCCAGCCAGGGTCAACCTGCCACACATCCCCACAGGGTCCATAGGAAGCATCTGTCTTTTCATTGCCTTGGAAGCCTGACTGTGTGTGTACTCCCTGTTGCAGTTTCCTTTCCACATCCCCTCTGCTTCTTCACACCCAACAGCCTTGGTGTTCACCCATACACACCCTGGCACACACACTGAGGTGTTTTTCCCATTGCTAATTCATCCACCTGTGGAAGAATTGCCGGGAGCCTTTGAGCTGCAGTTGGTTGTATAAGCTGGCTGGGTGCCAGGATCACCTATGGCGTGTTCAGCGCTGGTAGGGTGTGTGGTGGGGGTTGGAGATGGGGAACACATCTGTTCTGCAGATGCGAGCTGCAAAGTCATTCAGAAATGAGGGAGAGCTCATGAAAGTGTTTTAGCTGGCCTCCTCCCCCTCTCCGTTCTAGACCCCAGATCAATCCCCATCCCATTTTCCTCAGTAGGAGCCGCAGGAGCCACTGTGGCCATAAGGGGGTAAAAATCCTCTTTCTTTCCTCCTCATTTCTCCGGTCTCCAGCTAAATAGCTGCCCGCTCTCTCTCCCTCTTCCCCCCGTGCTCCCCCCCAGCAAGCCTGTAACGGTGGAGCTGTGTTTCACGGCTGCTTTATAGCCCTTTTGATTGAAGGTTAGTTTACACGTGAGAAAATGACCGGTTCGATTACCTCAGTATAATTCCAGCAGCATAGGTATGCTGGTAAAATTCCTCGTGTGGCTACTACGACTCTGGAAGAAAAGGTTTTTCTCTCTCTGCTGTCTTCTCTGCACTCTCCCTCCTCGTCGTCTGCCCCTGTGTGACGCCGACAGTGACATAAGCTATCGCGGAGGAGAAAAATGCAACTCCAACCCCACGCTCTTACTCTGGAAGCAGCATGTCCATATGGGGAGTCTTACCCGTCTAATTACACCACCAGATCTCTGTTGGGAATTTTTCTTGCATAGACAAGTCTTAGGTCTTTTTGGTAGATTGTCTTCCAGCCAAGGAGGAAAATTGTGCCTTCCTGCCAAAATGCCAGATGAGAATATCTGACACTTTGAAATGGGCAGGACTTTTCCTTGCCTGATCTCTGGATCAGAAGACATTTCTCACAGCGTTTTTTGAGGGGGATTGCCTCCAAATTCTCCAGCAGCTCAGTGTATCATACCCTCAAAACATTAGTTAGGAAAGCAGGCAGAGACAGCCCGTAGCCGGGATGCAGAGGGAGCCGGTCCCGAGCTCAGCAGCTGCCTGGGTTCAGAGAAAGCAGCAGGATCCTTCATGTCCAGGTTTTTTCCTCTCTAACCTTTGATTGATTACAGAAGGAAAAACTTGGAGGGCTCCCTCTGTAGATCTCATTTTGCTTCCCAAACTCGGGGCATCTGTCAGCTTTGTCAGCTCCTCCCCGTAGGAAGGTACGTCTGTAATCCTCTAGTTTCTACCCCTGGGAAAGGGAGGAGTTGGGGTGGCCACGTAAGCTGCCTGGCCTGATTTTAATGCCTCCCTCAGAAAACTAGGCCATGGCAGGACGGTGGTCTTTGACGAATCCCTGGCGCCTGGGTGGCAATCTGCTGTTAATTCAGGAGAGATTTCTCTTGGGAAAGGAGCTCTCCCGGCTTGGCCCCTCTCCCTCCTGCGGTCCCAGCTCTCCCGTTCCTGCTGACCGACCTTTAGCGTCCCGTCGCTAGCGTCGTGGAGGCAGCGGTGCGGTGCGGGCAGCGGAGGGACGTGCCCTTCGGGCAGGTTCCCTGGAGGTGAGGGGATGAGGGCGGCATGCCCTCCCACCGCTGGCATCCCAGATGCTTGGCAGCCCCGGGGTCGAGCCCCGTCGGGCGCTTGGGCTCGGGCCTGACAAAGGGCTGCGAGCACCAGCAAGCACGCGGCTGTCGTGATGGAGATGGAAATCGGTGATTCAGGGTTCAATGACCTGTCTCATTAGGGTCAGTCCTGCCTGCTCCTTTCGTCATGCATGCCTGATCGGGCAGGCTGTCACTCAGCCAGGGCAAACAAGCGTGTGCAGAGGGAACGTTGTTGTGTCACGGTTACGGGAGGGAGCCGGGAGCCAGGCTGAGCCAACTTGCTGCTTAAAACTTCCTCTCTGTGTGCTGGTGGCCTGGGCTCAGAGGTTTGTCTTCCCGTGCCTCAGTTTGCCCGTGAGTGGAAAGCGGGAGAGGGATGAAAGCCTTAGCAGCAGGCATGGGGTAGGAGCTGTAGGTCCAACTGGAAGCACATCGCTTGACTGCTTCTGTCCGCTGATCCCCAGGCATGTCGGTCTTGCCACGTCCCAGCCTGGAAGGTGAGGCAGGAGGAGATAAGGAGGCACCCCAGAGGAATCCCCCTGTGGATCTTCCTGACGTTCTCCCGGTGATCCCTGGTGGGGTGACACAAAGAGGCAGGGTGTCAGGAGCAGCCCAATGATTTAAAATAAAACCGTGTTTCAGACCATATTTCTCTCCCACCTCTTTGTTCATGCACGAGGTTTCCTTTATTGTTGTCTGCTTATGCACAAGCCCAGACCACGAGCCCACCTAAAAACGCCCACTAGTAAAACTGAAGGAAAACGAAAATCCTTGCAGCCTGCAAATGATCTCACCAAAGCCACTAGTGGAAAAAAGACTGGCTTTCAAGTCTTTTTCTTTACTTTCTGCACCCTGCCCGCCATTCACCTCCTCTCCCCAGAAGGATCAGGCCCCCGCCCTCTCAGGCCATGCCTGTGGGGCCAGAGCAGGCTCTTCTTGGTGCCAAGGGCTCAGCCGAAAGAATGGAGCCTGCCAGGGAAACTGCAGGCTGGGAGTCTTGGTACTGCCAGCCTAGCTGCTTGTGTTTCTATGCCCTGCATTGGTAACCACCAACTTCTCGTTTTGTTTTCCCTTTTTCCTTTCTTGAAAATGTCCGTTGCTGCCTCTCCAAGGAGTTCTCCTCCGCTCCCAGCACCACCACTGTCGGCACCATCACCTCCCGGGTGACCAGGAATGGGAAGGCCGTCATGGAGAAGAACTTACTCAATCACGAGGACTCGGCAGGAGACCGGGGCGTGGTAGATGATCTCTTTGATGAGACCTACCGGGAGAAAGAGGGCCCCAAGCCCCCCTTGCGATACGTCTGGAGGAATATCATCCTCATGAGCCTGCTGCATCTAGGGGCCATATTCGGGTTGATGCTGATACCTTCTGCAAAGATCCAGACGTTGGCGTGGGGTAAGCACGTTCCTCCATTTGTTTCTTGGCATCTGCAAACCCCAAATCTGTTGGGTAGTATTTTTTTTTCCTCCAGGCCCACAGACTCGGGGAGGAGAAAGAAGGAAGTGGAGGTCTTCTGTTAGAAGCAGCTACTCGGCCAGCTTTGGAGCAAGCTGTGGGAGGGCTTGCTAGTATCTCTTGTAAGGTCATGCATGAGAGGGAAGGATTTGGCAGGGAACTGCTTGGTCGCTTAAAGAATGAACTCAGTTCACAGGAATTAGGCTTGGAAGTAGCCCACACCTGAATGTGCAGCCACTTCTGGGGCGAAGGACAGAAAATGTCTGGCGGAATACTGTGACAGTCCCAGAAACTTAGGAAGAAAGATGCTAGCAAGAGCACTTGAAGGGGTGGCTGGGGAGGCAAGGTACAGGGCATGATTTGGCACGAGGCCGCTGCCCAAAGACAAGAACCATTCCTGTCTTTACCGAGGGAGGGTAAATCCCACAGAGCCTCCACGTGTGTGTGAGGGGAAAGAGACAAAATACGGTTGTGCTGAAGATAAAAGTCAAGAGTTAAGTCTGAAGCTCAGGTCTTTTATCATTCTTACAAAAGCACAGATTAGCCCCCATCATCCCGGAACTAAGCCTGACAACTCTCAAAACATAAATAAGCGGCTCTCCAGGCAGCAAATTCCAGTGGAAAGCACAACCCAGCAGAAGGTAGCTAGGCGAAGCTCCCCTTCCTCAGAGACCTTGCCCTGGGTAGGAACCAAACTTCTCCTTTGACTGCTTGAAAGGCAGCTGGGCCCGGGGCCCAAGCTGCAGGAGAGCCTCGCTTTCCACGAGCCTTTGTGTGGACCCCTGGAGAAGTCAAGAAGCCAAACGGCTCCCAGTGGGGAGGCTGAGAGATTGCATCCAGCCCCTGCCTTCCTGTGAAACAGAGCATCCTGAAACGAAAAGCGACGGTCTAATTTGAGACCTGCTGGCATGGCTTTTGGTTTCAGCGGTGCTCCTGCAAAGCGCTCAGCCGGGAGCAGCAACCTGGCCAGCCCAGCTGTGGACAGGCCCTGGAGCGATCCACCTGGTGCGTCACGCTCTCAAAGTCTGTCCTCCCGATGGCTGTGAGCAACAAGCATCACAGCTGGCCTGGGAAAGAGATGGCTCCCTGGATGGCCAGACTGACTCTTTTCCTCCTGGACCATCTCTGCCTCTCACAGGCAGAGGCCTGGGGGGTGGGCATCACTGGAGGCCACAGGACTCGGTCAGAGGCTGGCCACAGCATCTGCAGAAGCAGAGGCACCGACACGTTCCCTGTGCAGCCAGCATGGCCTTTCGGGGCGGGGCATGATGAAAGAAGACTTTGCTGGGCCTTTCCCTAGTGAAAACCTGACAGGCTGCGCTTTTTCCCGGGGTGGCAGGGTTGGGCAGAACACGCGGCCTCAGCACGACCTTGGAGGAACGTTTCAGGGCTCTTGGTCCTGCTCTGTCTGTCCCGTCCCCAGGCTCTCAGCTGGAGGCTAGGCAGGGGCTGCTGGCTTCTCTCACTGAGCTGACAGCCT
The DNA here is from genome assembly GCA_027564575.1 of Spilornis abbotti. Lineage (NCBI taxonomy): Eukaryota > Metazoa > Chordata > Aves > Accipitriformes > Accipitridae > Spilornis > Spilornis abbotti. The sequence continues at coordinate 9,296,783 of JANXJH010000023.1, read as the reverse complement.
GGGTCCTCCAACCCCAGCCAAATATCCTCAGGGCACTGTGGGAGGGAGGAGGGAAAAGGTGAGTTGGGTTTACTGGTTTCATTTCAAGCTGCTGAGACGTACCGTGATTTCCACATCCATCCAACCCTTCTCCCTTGAGCTCCCCCAAGATACTTAAGTGGGCTCGAGCATCTTGATCCGGAAGGTTCATGCTGCTTTGCATTCTGCTAAGCCCCACCTTACCCCCAGATGGTCTCTGAGGCAGTGTCTTTGCAACCGCGTGCCTGTTCGGGGTGTCTGTGTGGCATCCCATGGCATTTTGTGGGCATCTGCCTTGCTTTTTGCCTGATGCCAGTCCCTCCTGCTCTCCTCACTCGGTCAACTCTGATGTGAAGTGCCAGTTGCTCTCCTGCCACTGTGAGGCACTGCAAGATTCCTTGGTGGCTTCTGGAGTGACAGATGCTCTGGGAATGGGAGAAGGACATGGAGTTTGGGGTACTGCACTGTTCTGGACTGGCTGAAAATCCATCCTGCCTTACCAAAGCTGGAGTAGCTCCACAGAGCTCCCTGCCCTGCATCCCTGGCACTTGTTGTGGGAAAGGACCACCCTTCCCTGCACCCTGCAGCCAAGTCAGAGCTTTCCCCTGTAGTCTGTTCTCCTCCAGCACTGACCGGAGCTGGGATACTTTGATCCTCCACAGGTCTGGCTTCTCAGCAAGGCTCCTTGCTCCTTCTTGCATTGCCCTTTTCTCAGTTCATACCTTTCTTTAGCACATACAAGCGCCTGTGGCTGTCATCTCAGTGACTTGCTGTTATTTTCCCAGCACGCCCTGGTAGCAAGGAGAGGACTATGGTTCCCATTTTACACACAAGGTCAGAGCAGCAGAGACTTAACATTGCTCCTGGCAATACACCATGGGCTCGGGGCAGAGCAGCTTTCCCAGTGGTAGTTCTGGAGCTGCTGGGGTTTTTGCTTCTTCCTTTGTTTGTTTTTCAGATCATTCCTTCCCTAGGCTGTGTACATGTAATATACAATTAACATGGCCCCAGATGTTCTGTGCTGTGATGTTACAGGCAGCTGTGGTGCCTGGTAGCCGATCTACCTTCTGTATTTTATTATAAGGAGCAATCCCCTGCTTACGCCCTCTTCATCCAGGCCGCCGTCTCCTTGAAGTTCCTGTCCCTCTGAAACCAGTTATGTTGGTGACTGTGTCCTCTTGTTTTCATTTCTCTGTGTGCTAATTCCTCTTTGTCTCTCAAGCTCTCCAGCCCTGCCTTCATCATTGTTTGCTGTTCTGCGTTGCTGTGTGCATTGTATCCCCTGATCTCTTTCTGGTACAGAGCTTCCCAGAACAAGCTGGGGTTGTTGATCAGGTGAGAGCTCACCATAATGAGGGCTCTCCGAGCCCTTCCAGCACTGGCTTTCTAGGCAGCTCCCCTTTTATTTACGGTCTTCTCCACTGCACTTGACGAAGCCTTGCGCAGTCTTTTCAGGGATCACGGGCAGATCTCACGTCATTCGCCAAACGGTACAGAGACTGAGTCTGGAAGGTCGGGATGCAAAGGTGATCAACAGTTTCTTCTCTAGCTGTTCTGAGCCTCCCTGGAAACATGATTTGCAGGTTGTCTTCCTGGCCCTCTGGTACAGGAGACTGACAACGTTTGTGTTAAACCCCTCTTGGCCTGGCCACTGATGTCTATAAAACAGTGACAGTTTGTCTCGACACGGTGCTCTGACAACACCTCAGTTCCCTGCACTTCCAGCAGTGCCAGAAACATGGGTTGATATTGCTGCTGCATCATCTTTGGACCAAGGAGAATCTTGCCGGATAATTTAGGCAATTCTGACAGCCTGAAAATCTCAGCCAGTACTACCCGCAGGGATGTGTGCAGCAAAACGTTTACATAAATTTTTTGTTACTTTCCCATCAGGACTACTGCTGGCAACACCTCTCCACTTGGTGTCCTCTCCAGGCTTAACTAGCAGGTGGTACGCTTTTCCTCCGAGCGTGGAGGGGAAGTTCTGATGTTATCAGATGGGCAAGTGAGGTTTTAGCAAGAGTAGCTCCTCTTGCTCCTCCTAAACGCTGTTCCCCTTAGGCAGCCTGCACATGTTTCCTTGCTCTTGGTATCTTTCTTCTGAGACTAGCAGGACTCACCTGCCTAGCAGGGACTGGGAGGCAAGGAGGGAACAGTCTAAAGCTGTAGTTTTCCCTTGCACTGAGCAGAAGCCCAAGGACACCTGCTGGAGCAGGGACACCTCTTCATGTAAACATCCGTGGTGTTGACTGCAGGTGACAATGCCTTTAGCACATTCCTGGCTTCCCATCATAACTTGAGGTCTGAATCTGGGCCCTAAAGAGGTAAAGGCTAGTGAGTCATATAGACATGACTGAATCTGGAAGGTTTTCGGTTTAATTTTGGAGCACTGAGTACATATTACTGCCAGTGGTCATAATTCTTTGTATTCCAGTTGAATGGGTCACTGGGAACATCACCTATGAGCTGACAATCTTTTGGATCTCAGATACTTCAAAGGATGGTGGAAGATGACTTTGAAACGTCAGCTGATGGAGTCCCTCGGTCCTTCAGTTTGGGGCAGCATCACAGGCAGCCGTGCAAATCTGTGCTACTTTATTTCACCTCCTCTGCTCTCTTTCCAATTTCATTGCTAGTGGATGATCTTGGAGGAGCTTTTCTTCTTCCGAGATGCTGATGCCCTGACTGTGCAATGATCATCATTGTACCTGTTTGCAGGGATGAACCTGCTGGATTCTGTTGCTTATCATGGACTCCCTGTCCAGTGTTTTTCATAGAGTCTGTATAGGTTGGAGGTTAAATCCAGACTCCTGGATGCTGCTCTCAGCTCTGCCATAAGCTGTTTGTCACCCTTGGAAATCTACCTCAGCTACTGAGGCGTGCACCGTAGGTATAAAGTTGCCCAGAGGTTTTATGAAACGTGGTTTGCAGGGTATAGCAGCTTACATTCAAGGGAGAATAGTGGTGAGTCACACTTCTGCCGCTAGTAGGAAATGTCTGAAACATCCAGGAGCTGGTTTCTTTGTTTTTGCAGTGTCCGAGGCCAGAGAGGTTCTGTGAATCAGTTCGGTACTTTTTCTAGGTTTGCTCTTGTGTATGAATCTGTGGGGATAGTGACTGATTTAAAATGCGTCTTAAAATCTAAAACCAACGGGGAACCGCTCATGAGCTGCTTCATAACTTTCAAGTCAGCATTGCGGGGCTGGGTGAGACCTTCAAGGTGTCTGGCATAAGTACTTTCCTGTCAGTAAGGCCAAAGGGAGACCTGAACCAAACGCCCTGCTCCAGCACCCTTCCCCTCTCCCTTCCAGGCCTGGCCATCTTTGCGAGCTTTGCTTAGCTCCATTGTCTCTTGCAAAGGCCGGATCCTGCTGCATTTGCATGCATTTTCATCCCTCTTCGTGCCCTATAAATCGGCTATGACCAGTGACTGCTTGGCTCCTCCGAGAGACCGCAGAGGTGCTGGGCGACACGAGGCAGAGGTGTGCTGGTCTGAGGCTTGCACTGCATTCGGCAGCAGGCAGGGAAGCCAAGGGAGAAGATGAAGATGGGAAGTCACAGTCAGATCAGCAGACAGGGATGGTGGCTGTTGTACAGCGGTATGGGAGTGAGGAGGGTTCATGCAAGTTTAAGGGGCCAGAAGAGGGTGTTAAATCAGCCGAGACCAGCTTTTAGCAGATAAGAGATTAGGTTTGGAATGTAGAAAAACAAAAAGGAGGTGACAGAAGGAAGAGAGAGCAAGAGACGATAGGAAATAAAGCCTAGATTATTCTGAATGAAAGAACAGGGCCATGGTGCCTTGCGCATGTCTCAGATCTCTGACTGCAGACAAGTTTCTGGCAGAGTGTCTATTTTCTGGGTTCAGGATAAGCTTGATTAGAGCCATTTGGCTGGACTGAATGGTATTGTCAAGCATACCAGTGATTCCTATCCAGGGGTTTACGTGTAAGGATAAGGAGCTGTTTTCATGATTGATCCAATTGGCTGAAATCTGCAAATTTATAACAAAGCAAGAGTTTCCCCTGGGGGAGTGGTAAGAAGGCATCCCTTCCCCGAGGGGGCTGAAGGTGGCTCAGTTGACCTATGCGCAGATGTGCACCCTTCCCTCTCGCTGTCTGAACTTGCAGGGCAAACCAACCGTTGAATGCCCTCCGTCTTAGTGCCAAACTTCCTGACCCTTCCTTCCTAGAGAAAGAGTTAATTTTCAGATGCAGTTTTCTTCTTCTCCCCAGCTTCCTAGTGTAATGCTGCTATGACCCTATGGGGGTCTTTTCTCCATTTGAGTTCTAAGACCAGATGCTGGAACCCAGGCTAAATTCCAGAGGTCCCGGGAGGACATGTGGGAACACACAGACCAGGGCAGACATAAACGCACGATCCAGAGGGAGAGGGATGTGGGTTTTTACTAGCTGCCAGAGGGACAAGGAATTCCTTCTGACCTGCGTGGAGAGGGAACGCATGAAGCAGCCTCGAAGCTCAGCTGGGCCCCGCAACGCCTGCCTCTGCCCTGGGCACGACTTGCAATGAGTTGTTGGCCTTGGAGTTCCCTTCCGTAAATGGTGCAGGAGCTGAGCAGAGGGGGGATCAAAAAGACCCTGGGAACAGGAGCCTCTGGGCAGATTTTAAGTCAGTGGTGGAGTTGAAGGTGAAGCCCAGGCTTCGGTGGGACGGGGGGTTAGATCTTCTTCTAGGCAGCTTCTGCTTGGAAAGGAAGCAGAAGAGAAGCTTAACCCTGGGCTTGAGCTGTCCCCCTGAAGAACTATAAGATCATCTACCACTTCTAGGTGAAAAGAATGCAAAAGAGATTTAGTGAGGAGTGGTGAGATAGGAAAGCAAGACCCTTGATTTTTTGGGGTGGGAGGAAAAGGGAAAGCTGTTCCCTGGTGGACTGCAGAGCTGTTGCCACAGGGCTATATGGAAGCAGTCGCTTTATGCAATTTTGATAACCCTGCACCATGACAGATGGCACTATTATGCTGAAGAACCAACCCTTGTGACAAGTCTTGTAAGGCTTGTCAGAGATGAAGAGCTGAAGTGATTTGCCCCACGTTGCTTAGGAAGCCTGTGGTAGCTTGGGCACTCTCACATTGATTTTTATTGCCCCAGTCTGTGCTTTCCATGGGTTCCTCTCTTGCTTATAGAGCTTTGGGGGAAGGCGTGCCTGTGTGTTGCTCTGCCTGAGACTTTGCTGCAGGCTGACTTGCTCTAACTGCTCCAACGCTTTTCTTTTTCCTGTCCAGCCGTTCTGTGTTTCCTGGTGAGCGCTCTGGGGATCACAGCTGGATCTCACCGCCTCTGGAGCCATCGGTCCTACAAAGCCACGCTGCCCCTGCGGATCTTCTTGACTATTGCAAACTCTGTGGCCTTCCAGGTAAGCACCTCCTCAATGTGCTGCTGGTCTCAGAAGGAAGTGCTGCCCTGAAACCCTGTCTCAGATATGGGGCACAGGCTGATGGAGAGGTTCCTTTCTCCTACTACCTCTTGTTAGGAAACAGCCTGCCCTTACCATGTGATGCTGCGGTGCTAGAGTCCATCTCATTGTCTTCACCTTGTCCCATCAGAGGGTGACGCTGAGACAGACCGGGTGGGGAGAGGACTGTTGGCCAAGACCAGGGGTAGGAAAGCTCTCCAAAGCAGGAACGTACCCTTCCCTCCAGGTGTGTTCACCCTGTGCTTGCTCCAGGTCCTGTGAAAGAGGTGTGGAAGTACTAAGTGCTCTCCTGGTGTTGCCTCACCCTCCTCTTGCTGCATGGCTGATAAGAGGGGAGACATCTGCACAGCCCAGGGAGCCAGGCTGTGGAATTTGCTGCTGCAGAAGGACCAAGAACTTGTTGAGATTATGCAGTTAGGGGGATGCTTCTCTGGTTCGGAAGAGTGATATTTAGGAATAACCCTGTTACAAATCAGACCGCTGGCTTCCAGAGAGTCATCACAGGTCAGTGAGGTTTCAAGGAGAGAAGGGTTGGGCCCATTCAGAGCGGCGCAAGTGACTGCAGGCAGCTGATGAGCAGCTCATGATATTGCCTAAACACTCACGAGAGCACTTCACAGTCCACAAAGCAAACAAACCGGGAAGACCTTAGGGACTGTAGAAAGTAGCAGAGATGGCCCTTTAGAAGAAGTCAGAGTGAAAACCCAGATTGGCATGGCAGAGAAAAATCCTGGGGGTCTCTTGGGTTTGCTGCTGTGAGGCAGCTCTCACGGGACTCTGTCCTCCAACTGTGCTTGAAGGGACTTCATACAGGCTTGCTCGTGTGTAGAAAGTACTTGGGAGGGTGGCAGGGTGCAGCACTTTCTGCTACAAGAAGGTGAACGGAAAAGTATCAGTGCTGTGCCCCTAAGTAATTCTCCAGCTGAGGTATGGGGGAAGGGTAGAGCCCAAGTGGACCAGGTATTGTAGAGACATTATCTTCCTTTCTCCCCTGTGTAGCCATAGAGGATAACACTTCATTGACATTTAATCAGAACAGGGTGGGGATGGGTTGTTTTAGCCTCGAAAAACTTTCTAAAACACCACTGACTTTCCTGTTCTCTCTCAGTACCAAACCAGAGTCTCTCATGAGGAAGAGGAGGGACCAAGCTGCTGATTCCTGGTCCAGCACTCAGCAAGGGAATGGGATGGGTTGCTGTGTATTGGCTAGTCCCATACAAAGACCATCTTTCACAGGGTTATAGGGCAGAGGGGGAAAGAATTTGCTGAGCTATTGCTGTAGGGGATAGGAATAGACAAAGATGAGAGACAGACAGATATTTCAGCTTCAATAGGAGCTAATCCAAAGTTTTACTGAAAATTCAGTACCATTCCCCATGGATTTTTTTATTTAAATAGTTACTTTCAATGAGATCAAGAGAAGGTTTATTTTCAATTTATCTCATTCCTCTTAGTAGCAGCAGGTCTAAGATGAGACCGGTGACTTTGAAGGCCAGAGAGGACTATAGACTGTCTTATCTGAGGTCCTCCAGAAAATGCCTGTTGGCTGCTCAGAGACCTGTGGCTTGTGATTTCAGAAAAGTTGGGAATTCTGCGCCTAGTCGGCTCCTCCACCTGCAAGACCAGGCAGCTGCAGCACAGCAGAAGCTCTCCTGGTTATAGCCTGTAGCTGGAAACTCCCAAGGAAGGAGGCATTCTCCTAGGCTTTGCTTGCTGGTCTGAGAAAGCCATGATTTTCAGACAGAGTTGCAGTTAGAGGTGGTCCCAAAATAAGATCTGTGGAAAAGATAACGTGCTGAAGTTTGGGTCAAGTTACTGACTTTTCAGCTTTGAGACCCTTGATTTGCGTTTGTGCACAGGGTGTGGTGGATGAGGTGGTACCAAGCTCCAGCTGCGGTACCTGGTCTCTTGCCAAATTTGTGCCTTCTGCCTCTAGCAGAAGGATTTCCAGGAGATGGGGAAAGCCTCCCCAGATGGGGAAGGCCAAGCTGTCTGACAGCTTTCAGGCTGGGCCTTCTCATGTTACGTGATGCTGTGTAGGGTCTGGAATGTGAAAGAGGCTTTGGGTCACAGGTGAAACATTTCCAGCACGGGTACTGGTTGTGTTTCTCTGCTTACTAGATAGGGAAGGCTGCTGGGCCACCGTCTTCTGGGGGAACACTGAGTGACCGAGCTCTGGCTAACAACAGTGAGGGCTGGTGATACTCGGAGGTGCTCAGGATTTGGCTGGAAGGCAG
>JANXJH010000007.1:25143830-25177824 GCA_027564575.1 Spilornis abbotti | reverse complement strand
TGCTAGGTATAGTTCATCCATCAATCTGTCACCTCCAGTGTTGTCAGATTATTTTGGTGTAAATCACCATGCAGCTCAACTCAGCCTACAGTTTTATACCACATGAGGAAGCAGTCCAATATAGGAATCAGTGATTTTTATTTAATCTATGTGGACCTTTAAATGTAAAGTCTCTCTGCTCATGCTTGTGTTTTCCTTTGAGCAGAGAAATTATGATATGTATGTGAAAGGCAATTATTCTGCTCTGGTGAATTCCTTCCTTTTATCACAATCCTCCCAAAGCACTTACTTTCTGGAAGTGGAAAGCATGTCCCTACCCCGTTTCTTACCCCTGAATGAGAAAACAAATGTGATTACACTGTGGTTCTGTTCTGAAATATCATGCATGGTCTAAAGTGTCAGTTAACATTAACGTTGGATGGAATTTTGCACTAACTTTCAACCAAAAATAGGAAGTGCTTCCAATCAGCGATTCCTTAGAGCAGAGAAGGTGGAAAATTGGTTTTATAAGCATACGAAAAATTGAAATGAGTTCTTCAATGTTTTCCCTGTTAATTTAGTATGTGAAGAGCCTGCAGCTGATGGAAAATTTTCCCATTATTTTTGAATTACTCATATTCTCTTTATATTCATTAGGTCACCTTCCATGAAGCCTAAAAATGACTACCAGTAATTTATTGGCATGTAGGCAATATTAATCAAACATCCACAACGTGTTCTGGTGTTTTAAGTCTGCCTCTTTCTGAAAGGAGTAGAACCCCATGCATATCTACTTACATTCTAACTTTAAAAGTGAGATATTCACAAGTCCTAAGGGAGAGAAGTAGCTTGCAAAAACAAGATAAGTATTTTGACAAGGGCATTCAGAGATAATAGTATTTCCCTAGTCTATTGCCAGAGCTCTTCAAACAGTTGTTTTGATTTTAGGATTAAGAAGTTTGTTTTTCTCCCTGGAAAGAACAAAAAAGTAGCAAAATACTCAGTAAAGAAGGTAAGCAGCTGAAACCCCTCCAGTTTTCTTAAATATTTTAAAATAAAACACTACTAATTATAGGCAAAACGTGGCTGTTGGGTAGGAAGGAGAAAAAACCCCACCAGAAAACCATCATTGGTGAGGGGCTGCTCCCAGAGCAGTCTCACACAGCAAACTAAATTGTAGTTTATCATGATAATAGTATAAAGATTTATTCCAAGGTTGGCAGGTTGATGTAACCCACTGTTAAGTAGGCCAGGCTCACTAGTTATTGAATTTCTAGAAAATTGAGTAGATTCAGTTTTCTCTTGACAGCTACAGCTGCACTCATTAATTTTCAGGATGAGCATTTTAGCTGACAACTTGATAATGGCTCCATCAAGTGGTACAACTGCTTCATTGCATATTTTTGGTACCACTCGCTAAGAAAGACTTGGCTTCTTAATTTTGGCTTGGAGATGTATTTGGCTCATCTTGTGAACAACGAACTCTGCCAACAGCTTTCACAAGATAGTTGTTCAGAGATGAAAGATTCATTACCCCTAAAAAGGAAGCACAAAGACTCTAAGATAAATTCATCACTGCTTGTGATCGTAACAGACCCGTGCTTACCCAACCTGCCGTCACCCAGCAAGGCACCCATTGTGTAAGGATCAATGGGCAAATCTACGGCATCAACATTCACATTATCTGCTCTAGGTAAAAAATACTTATACCTAATAGCATTATTCTTTACATCACTAGGATACTGTTTAATATAATCCTTTAATAAGTCATTAGTAGATAGCACTCTCGTGCAAATGTAACGACCCTTATCTTTACTTTGAGTTTTATTGTTAACTTCCCATAAATGATCGCCAGAAGCTAAAGTACTGGAACCATCCATTAAGGTAATCCTAAATACCTCAACATTCCTTACAGGAGATTTGCCTACTACCTTAGCTACACCACCTCCGGGAATAGATACTTTTTCGCCTACTTTAATATCACCAATAGTAGACCAGCCTGTAGGGGTAAGCACCTTCGCATCTAGAGGCTGAGCAAACATCTGCATAGCCTGAATTTCCTTGACTTCCTCCTTGCCATCCTTCAGTAGTTTAAGGATACCAGAACGTAGCTCATTATACTTCTTGCGCTGCTCTGGGTGCAACTCTAGCCAGACATTAGTAATAGGTGCTACTTCAGGCATGGCAATATCACTAATGTCATCATAAGTATAACGAATGTACCAAGGGTCAAGTGTCTTCTTGAAAGTTGAGGCCGCTTTTACGCCTCTGACCTTACTCTTGGAAACATACTTAGGCTTGCGAATTTTCCGCCCTTCCTTGTCTACTGAAACTTCAGTACCGACTCGGATACGCTCCCACTCTTTTTGAATGAACTGGTCTTCAAAAACAGACTTTGGTCCCCAGATGTACTTACCACCAATAGGCTTCATAGAAGAATGAATCTGAATAAGATCAGTACCAACAGAAGAAGCATTAGAAATAATGACTCGTTCTACATCTTCTGATAGTTCTGTCACGGCCTGAGATACGCGAGTTGTATCATTAAGGATAGGATCAACATCGTCAGTAATGAGAACAGTAGGCTGAATCTTACGAAGCAAATCCATATCACGCAACAGCATGTGATAGCCAATGATAAGAACATCCCACGTGCCACCATAAATCTCAATACGATCCTTCTTGTGTGTACCACCTGGAATAGCAGCAACATTAAGACCGGGAGCAAACCTCTTAGCCTCTGCTGCCCACTGCTTAACAGAAGGAGTATTGACAATAATCAAAGACCTGCGAGGCATCTGATTCTTCTCTTTAAGAAGACAAAGTAGCCCTAGAATGACGTTAGTATTATGTGTGACAATATAATTGTCTGTCACATAGAGTTGATCTGCATTATCTAGTTCAATACAGACACATTCTTCCCACTCAACAGGAGTGACGATAGTCAGCAGATGTTCTCTACGTCCAACACCTGGGATAAAAATAGGAGGTGTGCGAACGCGATTGTCTGGGTTAGAGACAATCTTCTTAATCTGCTCTGTTGTGAGAATCTTGTAATCAGTATCTTCATTTACACGCACCTTCCACAGGTGGTCTGGTGTAGCATATGTGTGAACATTATCCTTTGTTCGGACCATGTAAACAGGTTGCATGCCCTGTGGATGAACCTTAATCTTAACAGGACGGAACTGTGGTGTAAAGACAACATCACCATCACGTAAGTCTCCCATACGCTTCCAGCCATCGGGAGTCAGAACATTAGCATAGATGGGCTGAGCCTTACCAGTACCGGGAGAAGATGCGAGAAGGCCCTTCTTGATAGCGTACAGCCATGCAATAGAGACACGCTGGTGAGAGAAGAAGTCGTTACCACACATACGGTACTCACAGTCAGCCCTAGGCTCAGAGTGGTATGGACAAGCACCATAGTTCCAGAACTTCATCTTAGGCAGAGTGATATTACTTGATGCCTTGATCTTGTTGGCAATCTTTACATGAGAAGATGTATTTGCGTACTCAGTCATAGTAGTTCAATGATAGCAAGAGACCAGACTGTTGTCAAATCTCTTGAAACAATCAGTCTGGCCTCTTTTGAAGATATTCAGCCATTGAAGTAAAATAACCAAAATCTTGCTCTACTTCTGGTAAAATATCAGAGAAAATACTTAAGATTTTTTCTTTTACTTCCTCATTCAAAACAACAATCACGTCCCTGTCTCTGTTTTGTCTTGTTCCACCCTCTCTACGATGAGGCGTACAATATCTTTCACATCTTCAGAGACTTCAGGCGAAGGCGGCTTAGCACCTTCGTCAACCCACTGAAAGAACGTATGTAAACCTCTTCCAAGAATGTCATTCGTTCTCATCAACATCTTATTTTGTGAGATTATTTCTTCACGTTCTCTCTGCCACTGATCTTCTCGATCTTCTAAATCCTTTAGACGCTTCCACATCTCTGGGACCATACTCAACAAATCTTCTCTAGAAGCACTGGCAACAAGAGAAGGCTCTATTGTTTTTGTAGCCTCTTCAGATGGTGGGACAACAACCTGTCCAGGGGGTTTTAACCCGTACTTGTTCATGATAGCGAGAGCTAAAGGAACAACAATAGAGGTCACAATAATCGTAATGACATTGCCATTTAAAAGACTATCACTAGCAGAACTAGTTGTCTCGGCTAAAAAAGATACAAAGGAGCCATTCATTTTTTAACAATCACTCCCTTGGATGCTTTTTTAGTGCGGAAGGCCCTGTCAGTTCAGGCTCTGGTACACCCCCAAAATCTTCTTTGTGTAAAATCTTCTCCATTTTGATTTCTTCAACGAGGTATTGTGTTACGGTAGTCCACTTAACAGAAGCGTAACTAGCAGCAACAAGTACAACAAGTTGAATGATAGCAGGGTAACAAGAGTACCATGCACCCGAAGAGCCTTGCAACCCGGCAGTATCATTGAAGAGGGTGTCTGTCAAAAAATCCCATGATAGTACCCATGAAATGAGGTAGGACACAAGACGAAGAAGAGGCATAAAAGACAGAAGAAGAATAGAAACCTTGTCAAGTCTCATTCTTTTCTTTACTACACTAAAGAAGATACACACAACAGCCGTGCCTATCCAAATAATACCTCTAATGATGTGAGGAATAAGAAGGTGTGGAGCGTCTGTTGGCTTACCGCCTAAATCAAAAAGAACACCAAACCCAATCTGTAGCCAAATAAGTGCCAACAGAAAAAGAAGTGTTCTTCTAGGTCCAAGGTCGCTAAAAAACTTGTAAATGTGTGAGCCTACTGGCTTGAAAGTAGTACAAATAGAAGTTTTAAGAGAAGTAAGTCTTTTCACTAGTCCTCCTAAAACTCTGAAACGACAATACCCTCTATATTATCGGACAGACCAAATAATATAGAGGGCACAATCGTTTACTCTAGATCACCTTGTGTACGTCACACGAATACGTGGTCGGTAATCAACATTACTGTGGTTATGTGCTGCAAAGTAACCATAATACTGGGTAATCTGAGTGTTCGTAGGACCAATCATAATACCGATAGAGGTTGAACTGATCCAATCATTAGGAACAGTAATCCAGTGTCCTTCAGACATGGTGCTAAATTGTTGTTTGACAAGTGTTGCACCTGTTCGAGTATCACCATTTGATAGAGTGTCTGGCATAGTCACAGTACCAAGTTTACGGAAGTACCCAATGCCGCCACTTGAGTAGTACCAGTGAAGACTTTGAACAAAAACTTCAACCTTCTGTACTGTAGCATCCTTTAGTGCAGTCTGAATAGTCTTGTCCGTTTCACCGCTCTCAGCGTTATTACCACAAATAAATGCGGCACGCAAATCTCCAGTACCACCACTATAGTAACCCTGGCGAAGAATCTGCTTCTGTTGTGGTCCAAAGGTGTTGTCCTGAGCGCCGCCACCCGCATAGGCACGAGAGTCACTAGCAACCCACGTACTCACATAAGACTTGACAGAAGAAGAGGTGTTAGTAGAACCATCTGTGTTGGTTGGTGGCTGTAGAGCACGAGCAGTATCTACTGGAACAACACCGATATCCTCAACGGTCAGACGCCACTCACCTTCAGCGAAACTAGCAGGTGTCATTCTAATGTTACCAGAGTTGTAAACGTACGCAAGCACCTTCACACTTGAGAAAACAGAACCAGAAGCATAAGGCTGATCTGGTGCCTTGACAACAAACTGCAAGGTATCCATCACACTTGTGTAGTTACCTCCATAAATCTTTGTAGTCTCTCCCCACAGAGGACTACTAGAAGTAGGCTCAGGTGCATCTCCCTTGGTAGAATCAGCAATCTCATATCTCACACCAACAGAAACCTTAGCCTGTCCAGAAGTGTAGTTAGACAAATCATATCGAACTGGCATAGTTACACGATACATACGACCAGCAACAAGAGAAAGACTAACAACAGATTTAAGGTTAACCGTAGCACCTGCCGCTACTGTACCTAAGGCTTGTGCGTAAGTCCACAACTCACCACGTGCTACAACCCCACGTGGGAACATGGAGAACCAGCCCTGAGGCCCATCTCCTACAACATAATCTCCAACAAGAGGCTTACCAAATACAGTAATATCTCTGTCAGAGTTAATCGAACTAAAGGCAGCAGCACCTGTAGGGGCGATAGAAGCCTGAGGATCGGCGTTAATACCATCATAAACTGCTAGAGCGTCTCCACCAGAAGAAGAACCGAGTGATGTTGTAGTGACAGGAACACCGTCAAGACCAATCGTGTAAGACTTAAAGCCTGTGCTTGATAGTTCTGCGTGCGCTCCCTTAACATCACCAGCAACAATCAGACCATCACTAGCAATGTTGATTGTTGCTTTAAGATCACCCGTAATAATATTAGAGGCTTTAACTTGCAGTGCATCAACAAGTGATACTGCAACAGACAACGCCTCAATATTGTCACCTTTAATAGACTTGGCAGCAATATTGTCACCAGTGATAGTGTTAGCACTAATCTTATCACCAGTAATGGCACCAGCAGTAATCTTGCTCGTCGTAATAGCACCATCAGCAATAACAGTTTTGTCTACAGAACCTTCAATAAGAATAGTGTCCGCTTGAACAGACTTTGCCTTAAGGCGCATACCATCAAGTTCACCATACGTACCAGTACCAATGTTGACCTGAGGTAAGTAGGTCTCACTTAAGGCGGAACTAAACCACTGACCATACCATGTCCATGACCCAATAACAGTTAGTTTGTTACTGACAATCTGATACTGCCACCACGTGTCTCCCCAGGTCGTACCCTGAGTAGACCCAGGCGGTTCCGTACTCCAACTAATCTTGTTCTTGCCATTTGCAGAAATCTGAGCGGCATCCGCAGCATTCTTAGCCTGTGTAGCAGTAGACTGAGCAGCAGCGGCATCCTTCTTAGCCTGATCTGCGGTAGACTGTGCAGCAACAGCAGCCTTAGCAGCATCTGCGGCTACCTTGTCTGTGACAACAGCCCACGTAGAACCATCCCAGCGCTTCGGCGTGTTAGCACCATTAGTTGTGTCAATCCACAATGTTGTAGCACGCTGGTATGTGTCAACAGGAGTTGTAGACTGAATCAGAACATCAGCCTTAGCATTTGCTACACCAGAAGCACTAGCAGCAGCAGAAGCAGCATCTAAAGCAGCCTGATTAGCGTCAAATGCAGCCTTCTGAGCATCTGCAATACGACCATCTGCAACAAGAGTCCACGTTAATGGATTAGACGAAGAACAGTAGTACTGCTTGTTCTGATTAGATGTATCAAACCACAAGTCTCCTACACTGCCTTGTGTAGGCTGAGTGCCTTGGTAAAAAGCGTCAATCTTACCATCAGCAGTACTTTGAGCATTCTGAGCAGCCTGAAGAGCAGCAGAAATCTGAGTATCACTAATCAGTGCCCAAGTAGAACCATCCCAGCGATATGCTTGGTTCGTACTAGACTTATACCAAATATCACCAAGTTTACTAGCAGGCTGAGTGCTTCCATCACCCCAAGGAGCATTCTCTTGATAGTACGTCGAAATAGCACCGTCAGCAGTAGCCTGTGCTTGCTGAGCAGCAGACAAGGCAGCAGCGGCATCCGAAACACCACGTGCAGCAGTAGCAGAAGCCTCAGAAATAGACGCATCTCGTACATCTACCCAGGTAGAACCGTCCCAACGGAAGGGGTGATTCTTGTCATTAGACTTAATCCACAAATCGCCTACGACAAAGCCTTCAACAGGTGCTGTAGGTTGAGCATCTTGGAAGTATGTTGTTGCTTTCTTGTTAGCCGTTGCTTGTGCGGCAGCAGCCTTATCAGCAGCATTCTTTGCAGCAGCCTGAGCAGCACTTGCAGCACTAGCGGCATCTGTTGCTGCCTTATCAGTCACAACAACCCATGAAGAACTACCAGCATCCCAACGCTTAGGAGCATTGGTATTGTTGGTAGTGTCAATCCATAAAGTAGATGCTTTCTGCATAGCAGCAGTTGGAGCAGTAGCCTGAATCAACACATCTGCCTTAGCAGCAGCAACACCAGCAGCATTAGCAGCAGCAGTATTAGCGTCATCTGCCCTCTTCTGAGCCGTAGCAGCGTTTGTAACGGCTGTATCAGCAGTTACCTGAGCTGCGGTAGCATCAGAGAAGGAAATGGCTGAGAACGCCGTCTGTGCGCCTTTAGAAGGTGCTCTGTTAGCAAGGATAAGAATCTTAACAGCAGTTGTTCCTTGTGGGAACTTCGATACAGCAGCACCAGTAGAACCATCGTGGATACCACCAACAAGAACTGGTGACTTATACACAGTCCAAGCAGCAGCAGCAGCATAACCTCCTGTAGTACAATACATATAGGTGCCTCCACCTAATGTATTCCCTACAGCCGTACCTGCGGGCACATCAGCAAAAGGCCAACCAGACACAAGTGTTACAGTATTAGCAGTCGTATCAATAGACTTAATCTGAACAATGTTACGTGTATAAGTATTGCGAGGCCAAGTCTTACCACTACCATCAACATAGTTCCATGCAGCAAAGAAACCATTAGTGACAGTCCAGTTTGTTGTATTACTGAGAGAAACAGTTACATCACCCTTATTCAAAGGAGCTGCAAGTGTTGTGTTAGTATCCGTGTATGAGTAGTTGATAGGACTAATAGCTAGGCCGTCAGCATCAAAGCATGCAAGACCTGCATACATAATAGCCTTGCCTTGTGAAGTCAACTCACGTGCTGTAAGAGATGTAACATACTTCTTGTTGACATCAACTGGAATGAGTTGGTCTGAGTAAATAACAGCATTGTTAGTAGAACACACAAAAGCACCAGAAGTACCATTAGGACCATCTGGAACATACTTCAAAGAAGAAAAGTTCGTATTGTTCTTCAAGTAGGCTGTACCATTTACCACAAGGTCAGTGCCCTTAGAGAGCACCATGTTGTCACCAGCAACAATCTGCCCTGTTAGAGTTGTCTTAACGTTATCAACAACACCACCAGGGTTGTATAGATCAACCTTAGCCTTGTTAAGGTCTGTGTTCATCTGAGCAACTTGGTCAGGAGACACTGCAAGTGCAGACGTAGTACCCTGAACAATGTCACTAGGAGTCCCAGTTGTACCTTTAGCACCTAAAGGCACAATACGAACATAGTATGTCGTAGAAGGCTTCAAATCAGTAACGACAACATTACCACCAACATTTGTCCCATACGTATAAGGAATAAACCCAACACGAGTATCAACAGATGGTGTAAAGTTGGCTACAGTTGATACATGTGCTTCTACAAGATGTAGGTCACGAGAAGGCCATGTGCCATCAGAGTTGTGACCATCCCAGACAATAGCAAAAGACTGGTTACGAATCGTCAAAGACGGTGTAGACAGTTTAGCAATCGTGAGAGGAGTATTATCTACAAGAGTAAACTGAGCACTCTCTACCCACCCTGAAGCATAACCACCAGCAAAGGCTCGTACCTTGTACTGAAACTTCGTATCTGGATCATACCCAGAAAACACTGCCATAGACTCAGGTACAGACACAGGTGGACCGTAGTCAGTAGCATTACCAGCCTTAACACAGACTTGATAGTTATCAATATTGGATAGTGGAGCACCATTATCATATTGAAGAACATCGGACCAGTCAGCAAGAGCAATCACCTTGCGGCGAGACTGATTATCAAGATATGGTTGAACACCAACAGTAAGGTTAATAGGTGCCTTAGGAGATACCTTAATTTCATTCTTATCATTAGGTACTGCTCCACCACCAGCGTTAGCACCAGTAATAGAGTCAATACGATGCTGAATACGCTCTGCTACAGAATCAAGAAGCATTCCAAGACTGACACCGACATTCCACGTCTCATCTGACTGCTGGAAAGAAATCTGCTTGATCTGAACCTTTGCAGATGTACCATCCCCGCGATCTACCTGAACCCAGTCATAGAGGTTAAAATCTCTAAAGGGCTGGTAAATCTCATGAGGAACCTTAATAGAGTCTTCCATCTTCTTGACACCATAACGGTCAAGATCAGCATTAGCAAGAACTTTAAGAAGGTCTACGTTAGAGATACCACCATACTGAACAAACTTCGTCCTACGACGGCCTAAAACAGAATACAGTTCTGGTCGAGTCACGTAAGCTGTAGCAGGACCATCACCAATAGCAAAAATATCAGTAGCAAAATCCTTTAGGTCACTCTCAGCAGAACCTTCTGACAGTGAATACCCAGGACGGAAGTATACTTGGTCAACAGAACGAGTCTGCCCAAGAGTACCTGGAACATATGCCTTGATCTTAAACCCATCAAAGACAATATCTACCTGCATTGTATCTACAAGAGCACTAAGAGCAGAAAAGATCGTATCCCCATTACTGAAGTTTCGATCCATCATCGAAGGCCAAGGAACATTATTACTGTCTACAATACCTGTAAAAGAAGAATGATCCCAGGCAAGCAGTTTTCCTCGGTCCTGTGAACGCTGAATCAGCGTCTTAATCATTGTACCAGGAGAAGCATTCTGGAAGGCATGCCCAGAGGGCACAGGGTTAGGCCACGCAGAAGGTAGGACAACATCATCTTCACCGAGAGCATGAATAGACCGTCCAGTGAACTTCTTGACTGGGACAGTATCACCTGTAGCGTAATCATACGTGTAGTTCTCTAGTACATAAGGTACAGGAAGAACATAGTCATCTACAGTAACCTGAATAAATGAACCCTCAACTACACCCTGAGCATCTGCGTCAGCAGCAGGCATAGAAAAAGCAATAGTAGACGTCTTAAACCCACTCTGAACATCAAATGTCTTTTCATAGACATTACTCAGAAGTTTCTTACCCCAATCAGGAGTAACAAGGTAAAAATCAGAGTAAATCATAGAATAACCATATGCTTTCTATTGTACGTCACACTCATCTTCGTAGCACTCGATGTGTTTGCTCCCTCCAACACAAGACTTGGTTGGAACCCATTAGAAGAAACAGCACCATTATTACGTGGAGGAATCACCACCCATCGAGCAGTACCACCATGACTAACGTAAGATAAGACAGAGACATTCCCGTGGATCATGGCCGTACCTCGGCCAGAGTCAATCGTCAAAGTCTCGCCCTCAGGAACGTTACCATCAAACTTCACCCATGATCCAGAGGCAGGGCACGAAACCTTAGGTGCTGAAATAGGTCCAGTAATCGTAATCACTGCATCTTCTAATGGTGCTGTTCCCGTATCAGTAAGGTTGAGTGTTTGAGGAACTGTTGCTGAAGGTGTTGTAGAATCAGTAGAAGACACAACATCTGACCAAAAAGAGTCAATTAACTTAAACGTTACCGTAAACTCTGCACGCTGACGTGCCATCATGGTTGAAATAGAAGTAAAATCTTCAACCATAGCACGAGTAGCAACTTGCTGAGGCAAAGCACCAGGATAATCACCGTACTGAGTCTTGCTCAGAGTAATAATATTGCCCTGATACGTCATCAGACGAATAAGCATTCTCATGTTACGTTCAAAATACTGACGACGAGAAGCACGAGTATTAGCACCAGGAATACGACCATCTACTTCACAACCAAGTACCCACATCTTTAGTGCCAAAGTACCCTCACCGTAAGAACGGTTAAACTTAGGAATGATTCCAGTCCGCCCAGGAAGAGTGAGGTGTGAACCTCGCATGTCTGGTGGAGTAGCATCTGCACTAGTGATGCCAAAAGCCATAGACTGAATATCTACACCATCAACAAACCAAGATTCTGCATAGCCAAAGTCATTAGATAACCATAGTCCGGCAGGAGACATTGCAGCAGCAATGTACATATCAGAAGATGCTTGGTCTACAGCACCATTCCACCGATAAGAACTACCAGACGTAGAACTAGGGTATGACCCATCAAAATACGTGCCAGCAACTGTGGTTTGCTCTAGGAGGGCTTGCGTGACTCTAGAAAGAGTTCCAGAAGGTGCAGCAGGAGAACGAACAATAAGCCTAGCAGTTAGTGTGCTTGGATCGTTTGACGTATACGAAGCATTAACAGCAGTACCACCTGAGACAAAGGCAGAGGTAGCACCACCACCACCACCACCACCACCATTTGCTTGGTATCCTTGAACCTGGACACCTAGTGGGTTGGCACCTACAACTTGAATAGATGCAGACATTGGTGTGTTATTTGGAAACTGGACAGCAATAGCAGTAAAGAGAGGTGCTGCGTTAACAATGCAGTTGCCTGAACCTTGCCACCGTATGTAAGCACTAGCATTATCTTCAGCAATCCAAGAATACCAGTGAGGAGATGCTGCCCAACCTACAGGAAATCTTCCATATGCCTGAGAGCCTGAGCCATTAACAGTGCCTTGCCAGGTTGCTTTAAGGTTAGTGTCAAAGTTAGTGGAAGCACCATCAAAGAATCCAGAAGGCTGAAAACCAATAGACTCAAAACTTAAGTTGTCAAATGTTAAGTCTACTGAACCATCTGCCGAGCCGCCAGAAACAAACAAGTAAAACGTACCAGTTGTTGCACCACCAGGTACACTCTGAGGTGTAGTATACTTATATGTTGTAAATGACGTAGCAGAAAGATTTGTCAGAGAAACAGCAGTAAGAGTTGTACCTGCTAACGTACCGTCTGACTTTTGCCAGTCACAGTAAACCACTAAGGACTGCCCAGCAGACAAACTACCCTTAACGTCAATACAGCCGTTAATAGGAACACCAATGGTGCACTGACCTGTAGGAATAGCAAATCGTAAACCTACTCTATTGCTATCTGTGCTAGGCAGAGTTGCCTGAATACGCTGTGTACCACTAGCAGCCGTGTATTTAACATTAGTAGGACTGCCGACAGAATAAGTAATCCAACCGTCTGCTACACCATCAGAGTTAGAATCCGCATTGAAGCCACCAGGAACCATGTTGTTACGAACAACAGTATTAGCAACAGAAGCTCTAAAGGAAGGGTTTGGTTGTAGGTTAGTACGCAAAACCCGCTCTTGACGCCACACCATATCAGTACGTTCCGTTCACTTGTGTCATATCTTCTGTAATACCAAATCCACCCATTGCTGCACGCTGACGAAGCATCTTGTTCATAGACTTCGTAGAAGGCTCACGAACAGGGTTGTTAATCGTCGTCTGGATAACAGCAGAGTTGTTGTTCACAACAGTTGGCTGAGCCGAAACACCAGAAGCCATCGTCTGAGCAGCATTGCCTAGAGTAGCAAGGTCTGCACGTGTTGTAGCAGAGTTCATGTTGTAAACCAATCCACCATCAGCGTAATACTGAGACTGCCCGTTCATCTTGTAGAGGTTGTCAAGACCAATAGCCTTAACAGCAGCCTTCTTCAAGACGAACTCACCAGGAGTGAGCATTGCTGGAACAGTATCAGAATCACCTGCACCAGGAACCTTACCACCTGTGTTAGCATAGAAAACACCCCGATCAAACAGACGAACGTCACGCTCTAGTGCAGTCGTACGCTCACCAGACTGTAGTCTACCAGACTTCAGCAGTTTCTTCCACATGTCCACCACAGCAAAGTCAGCAACACCAACAGCCTGAGCAATAGCACGAATACCCTTTTGAGGGCCAGGCTCCAACACTGCTCTAACAAACTTTGTGTAGTCTTCTGTTCCCGTAGATTCCAAATCCTTCTTCTTACCAAGTTCAGTGTCATACTGTGTAGCCAAATCCTTAGACTTCACAGCAACCTGAGCAATGGGAAGACCATCAGCAAACCCTTGAGACTGTAGAGACTCAACAAGGTTACCTAGACCCCAAGAAGAAAGGATATCTAGATCAGACAAGAACTCAGCGTGATTCTTGTTATCCTTATCTAGTTTCTCAATAGCAGACTGTAGTGGGTCCAAGTCCCACCAAGGCGGGAAGATGGACTCAGTCTCACGACCAAGGCCCTTATCAAGTACATACTTGATAGCCTCACTCATATCAACACCGCTCTTGGTGCTAGCCATAGAATCTTCGTTGTTAGCAGCACCCCAGTCACCAGTCTGCTCTAGGCCAAACATCTTTTGAATGTCCTTAATCCAGGACACAAGAATCGTATCGGCCTTGGCTGGTGCAACAGTTGTCGTAGGATCAGCAGCCTCTGAGACGGCAGCATTAACATCAACAGAATCAGTGATGTGAGAAGCATCCCAAAGAAGTTTACCAGTCAAAAGCTTAGGCGTCTGAGCAAGAATCTTCTTAGCGTTATCACCAGTAAACCATGATGCAATAGACATCATAGACGTTTTAGCATTGTTTGCTGCACGCCATAGACGTGGAATCTCATCAACCTTCCAGCGATCTGGAAAGTTGTCCATTGACATGAACTTCTGGGTAGCCCAATCCCAAGGAGCCTTAGAGTTAGCGTTAGTGAGACCGTGATCCGTCTTGTACTTGTTCAGGGCATTTGTCGTGTTGCGACCAATGATACCGTCCTGAGCAACACCTAGAATCTTCTGCATCTCACGAACAGTGATGACAGGAGCATCAGACTTCGTCGTAGTCGTCTGCCAGTAACCACGACCTCGGCGTGGCTGAATCCACTTACGAGTCGTCTTAGACAACTGAGCAAGAGCAGATGTAGCACTATTACCAAAGGAGTTAATCCACTTAACAAGGCTAGGTACATCTGCATTGCCCTTATCCTTCGTCACATCTGCAATGTCAGGAACCTTATAACCGTTCTGAGCATATGCATTAGTGAGAGCACTATCCCAACCATCATTAGGACCAGCAAAATCAAACCCGGCCCCGGAGATAGGTAGACCAAAGAGTTGGCGAATAAGTTTCCAGCCCCAGCCGGTAATGCCAGGAACAATACCGTTAATAGGACCAGAAGGTGCCATCTGACCCTTGTTAGCACCAGACATACCAACTGGACCACCCTGAGCAAACTTTGCAACACCACTAGAGTTAGTGGTTCGTGCACCACGACCAGGACGGTCTACGTTGTTCAGAGCATGAAGATTACTCAGACCAATACGCTTAACGGCTTCCTTACGGACAACAAACTCACCAGGCATAAGCATTGCCTTGACAGAGTCAGTGTTACCATAACCGTCTACAGGACCACCTTCATTGTTAACAGGGCCACCCTCAGCATACCAGTGAGGATTACGAGACTGCCACAGTGCCCATGCGCGAGCAGGAGTGCCGTAGTCATGTCGAGACTTAATGTACCCAATACCCCACTTAATCTGTGTGGCAGGGTTTGTCATATAGTCGGAACCAGCAGAAGCCATCTTAGAAGCTGGCAAAGACTGAGGAATACCGTGAGCACCAGAAGAACGGTTGTGTGCATTAGGATTCCAGTTAGACTCATGCATCCAAAGTTGATAAAGAGCATCCCACTGAGCGCCAGTCCAACCTACCTGAGCAGCCATTGCTTTACCAATAGCTACGGCACCCTTCACATCCGCAGGGGCAGAAATGTTTGGGATGGACCCATCACCGCCGCTTTCTTCAGCAGCCTTCTTGTCACCAAAGTCAGTAATCTTACTTAGCATCTTATCAAAGACACGACCTGGAAGTTTAGCAAGCATCTTTCCTAGATTACTGCTTGCACCAGGAATCTTGCCGAGCGTACTCTCATAAGACTTCTTCAGAAGTGCGTCTGCTGCACCTCCTAGTTTTGACTTCAACCAATCTGCACCAGACATAACAAAACTAGTAGCGGTATCCCAAGCGGATTCCCACCAGTGTTTACCCTTGCCGCCACTGCCCATGCCACCGCCAGTACCATCATGACCAGGAGCGAGACCCCAGTGGACGTGGTTGAAGTGGTCTTGGTAGGTATCCTCTCGGATGTTGTGCATACGCTTGCCGAGACTAAACCAGTCGTGGCCGTATGAGGGTGAGTAAATAATGTCAAATGAGTCATTAGCAAAGTTTTTAACAATCCAGTCAGCAACTACTGCCTTAGTATTGCCAGGACCATCAATATCAATAGCGCGTCCAAGAGAGTGCATGGAAGCGTTACCATACCGCGTCACAGCGTGTGGTCGCACGTTAGACGTCATAATAGCTTGTGGGAACTGGTGATGAACCTGAGCCCACTGCCAACCCCAAGACATGCCGCTCTTAGGAGCACCACCTCCTCCGAGGCGCACCACCCCATCCCGGTCTGGGCCTACTTCATGTGTTTTAGCCACAGAACCTACGGCACTGATTCTTGAAGCTACATCATTAGAAGATGCTTCACCAACAGCACCACCGTCTCTACGATTAATTGGACCTTCTGGTGGGTCCATTAAAGAGCCCTGGAAGTAACGTTTCTTGCGCTTACTCTCATCACTACCGGCTTCGCCACCAGAAGCCCAATTCTCAACAACGTCCTTTGGAATCTTCTTCTGGCGAACAGCTTCCATGAACTGTGTGCCATAGTGCTGTACGGTAGAGACGGGCTGTACCCACTCACCAGCAGTAAGCATTGCTGGAATATTATCCGCACGGGCATGTGGAGAAGAACCAGGAACACGACCACCAGTAGCCAAACCAATGCTAGGAAGATGAATCTCCAAATCCTTAGCACCAATGGTGCTAACGAGCTTGTTGAAGCCACCAGTAAGACCCTTGGGGGACTTACCGTAACCAATAACGTTCTCCCAGACCCACTTAATAGGAGCCTTAACTTTATCCTTAATACCGTCCCAGACACGACCAATCATGTCTCGGGCACCCTCCCAAGCCTTCTTTAGGGAGCCTCCTAAGTAATCAGTTAGTGTCTTAAAGGTACGCTTAATAGCATCCCAGGAGTCTGAAATCTTTTTCTTAATGCTATTCCAGATACTGTTTACGGTAGAAAGAGCGCTGTTCCAACCCTGTGCAAGAGAACCCTTAATGAAGTTAATGATGCCCCAGAACGTATTGCGGATATTGTTCCAAGCACCAGAAATGGCACCTGTAATCCAGTTCCATACGTTCTTGATTGTTGTCCACAGCCAGTTCCAGCCCTGTGCTAGTGAACCTCGGATGAAGTTAATAATAGCCCAGAAAATGTTTTTAATGGTGTTCCAAGCACCTGTAATAGCACCAGAAATCCAGTTCCAGACATTCTTAACAGTATTCCACAGCCAGGTGAAGACAGGACCGAGCACAGAGTTAATAAACCACTGAATAGCAGCCCAAGCTGGCTTGATAATGTTGTTCCAAGCCCACGAGATGACAGCACTAATACCATTCCATGCTGCCTTGATCCAGTTCCATAGAGTCGTCATACCTGGAATAAGGACGTTGGTAATGTACCACTGAATAGCAGCCCACGCAGGTTTAATAATGTTATTCCAAACCCACGAAATAACAGTACTGATACCATTCCATGCCGTCTGAATCCACTGCCACAACTGAGTCATGCCAGGAATCAGTACGTTCGTAATATACCACTGAATAGCAGACCAAGCTGGCTTAATAATGTTGTTCCAGACCCATGAAATGATCGTACCAATAGCATTCCATGCAGGAACAATCACATTCTGCCATAGCCACATGACGGCAGGAACAAGTTGGTTAGAGATGAAGTCCTTGATAGCAGCAAATGCTGGCTGAATCAAGTTAGTCCAAGCCCATGAAATAATCGCACCAATAGCATTGAATGCAGGCACCACAACGTTCTGCCACAACCATGTGATAACTGGAATCAGAACATTGGAGATATAAGCCCACCACAACATGAGATAAGGCTTAATGATGTTATTCCAAGCCCAGCCAATAACAGCAGCAATACCGTTCCAAGCAGGAACAATGACGTTTTGCCACAAATCATTAAACACAGGCATGAGGCTGTCTTTAATCCAACTCCACATGGCCTGGAATGCAGGCTGTAGGTAGTTGTTCCAGACGTTGGAGATAGTGTCCTTGATCCAGTTCCATGCTGTGTCAACAGCCTTACGGAACGTCTCATTATGCTGATAGAGTTCATATAGTGCAAAAGCAATAGCAGCAATGGCAGCGATAATCAGCGTAATAGGCCAAAGAACAGCGTTCTCTGCTACTGCAAGTTCACCAGTACCAACTGCTAGTGTCTCAGTAGCAACTGTAGCAGCTTCTTCACCAACAGCCGCGCCAGCACTGGCTGTACCAAGAAGGCCCATACCAATAGAAATAGCATCTAGGATACCAGCAACGGCGGACAGCGGCCCAATCATGCTTGCAAGAGCCCCTAGGTTGCCTACAGCATCTGCTGCGCCAGAGAAGTCAAGAGAACGACCCTTGCCCTTCTTCTTACCTCCACCAGATGCTACTGTTGCGTCTGGCTCAGGAGCATCAGTAGCCTTAGAACGCTTCTTACCGCCTCCTGCGGCGACAACAGGAGCAGCGGCAGCAACTGGTGCTGCACTGGCTCCCGTGACCTTAGGAGCGCTTACATGAGCGCTAGAGACCCCATCGGCAAATGCCTTGCCAGCACGACTACCAGCAGACTTCAGTTCGCCAGGAAGATTCTTAAAAGCAGAGGTAACCTTTAGTTCTAGTTTGTTAGCAGCAGTTCCTACCTCGGAAGCACTGTTACGAAGACCGTTGATAAGACCTTGTGCTACGTCTCCACCGATGCTCTGCATGACACGAGAAGGAGAGTGGCTATCAAACCGACGCCGAATAGCATTAATAAAGGCAGAACCCATATTACGTGCAGCGCTAGCAACGTTGTCAGAGTAAAGTTTAACACCTTGTACAAAGCCCTGCCCAACGTCTTGTCCGGCCTGCTTGGTCTTAGCAACACGTTTTAGAGTCGTGACAAAGTTATTACCAAGAGCACGAGCAGCACTCGTAACGTTCTCAGTAGAAAGACGAGCACCTACAGCAAAGTTGTTACCTAGTTCCTGCCCGGCAGTCTTAGCACTACTAGCCTTAACAGAAACCTTACCAACAGTAGTACCAGCCTTGTCGGCTACATTACCAACAGCCTTATTTCTACGGTACTGACGCTTCTCACTACGAGTACCTTCTAGTGGGAAGTTCTCGTCTTCTTTTTCTTCAATACGTCGGTCAGTACGCTTCTTCTTAGCGTATTTAACAACCTGAGGAACACCAGTGCTGTCTACAACATTCTTTGCTGTCTTAATACTCTTAGCAGCACCAAGAACAGTAAAGAGTGCAGTAAGAGCAGTAGGACCGCCTGGGAACTTAGCAATGGCACCAAGACCATCAGCAATCATACCAAGGCCCTTGCCCCAGTTCTCAAATGCTGAGGTTCCACCAGCCTTCAAGAAGTTGTCTGCCGCTTCAAAGACCTTACCAAGAGTATCCCCAGCAGTTGAAGACATGTCTGAGTCGTTCAGTGTCTTAAGGAATCCACCAAACTTATCAATAGCCCCACCCTGCTTGGATAGGGAGTCCATGAAACTGGCAAAGCCCTTACTAACGGTAAGATCAGCAAAAACCTTACCAACCTTCTTCAGGACAGGCCAGACGTGGTCTAGCTGCCCCTTCATCTTAGCGAACCAGTCCTTTAGTTCGTTCTGACCCTTAGGAGTGTTAAGGAAGTCACGAAGCTTCTTGGTCCACTTCTCAAAGTCACCCAGCATGGTTGTACCAGTGTCACTAGAAGCCTTACCAATAGCAAGGAAGATACCACCGATGTTACGAAGAATGTGACCAAGAGTAGTAAGAGTCTGCTGAACCTTTCCTACCTTACCGTTAGTGTCACCGAACGACCGAGCAAAGTCACCGTTTGCTTGCTTAGCCTTAGTGACTCGGTCAAGGTAGTTACCAAAAGCACCAACAAGGCGTCCCATCCACTCAATCAGAGGGCGAGCAGCATCAGAAATACGAATAAGAGCGTTGGTGTAGCCTTGTGCTCCACCGGCAGCATTCATTACTGCCTTGTTGTTAGATTCAAAAATACGACCGATAGCAGCCTGATTACCAGCATCCTTAAATGACTTTGACATGTTAAGGACAAAAGTACCCATAGCCGTGCCCATACCGGACAGGCCCTTCTTCAGTGTGCCCATGAGTGGGAAGAGGTTAGTAATAGCCTGCTGAAGAAGTGGAAGGAACGAAGCACTAGCAGCCTGCTTCAGTTCATCAAGTTTACCCTTATTAGCAATAAGGAATTGAAGGAAGGCACGCTGTGCAGGAGTAAGATTTTGTAGAGCCTTCTGGTAAGCGTTAGCACCAGCAGCGGCAGCACCCATGCTATTCTTAGACATAGCATCGTTAAGGGCCTCTTGTGCCTTACGAATGGACTCATTGCCAGACTTAATAGCTTCAGCCTGTGCTCGCTTAGCGTCTGCTACAGCCTTAGCACCATCACGCTGTGCCTTGGTGACATTCTCTTCAGCATCAGCAATAGAACGAGCACCATCTTGTGCCGTCTTGACTTGTGCAGCCTTAGCGTCTGCTACAGCCTGAGCCCCATCACGAGCAGTCTTAGCCTGGCGGGCTTCTGCTTCAGCAACAGCCTGAGCACCATCAAGAGCGGTCTGCTTCTGCTTAGCTTGTGCTTCAGCGATAGACTGGGCACCGCGTTGGTGAACAGCAACTTGGTTAGCCACAGCATCAGAAACAGATTTAGCAGCATCTCGCTGAGTCTGTGCATAGTTTTGCTGAGACTCTGCAAGTTTCTGCTGAGCACTTGTTACACGAGATGCAGCATCGGCAGCCTTTTGGTTAGCACTAACCATAATAGCAGTGCCATCTACACCCTTCTTCTGAGCATCTGCGTTAGCAGCAATAGCCTTTGCCTTAGCAGCCTGAGCATCCTCTAGACGTGCTTGTGCTTCACGGTAGTCTAGGTTTGCCTGCTGACGATCTACAGCAGAGGCACCTGGATCACGGTTCGTCTTGATAAGCTTTTCACGAGCACGCTGAAGTGAAAGAGCAGCCTCTTCTTCACTAAAGCCTGTATCCCGAACAGACTTCTGCATGTCCTTCAGATACTGAATAGCATCCTTACGAGCATCTGTCAAGTCTTCCTGAGCACGCTTAGACTGTACCTGAGCGTCAGAAAGATCACTTTCTGCACGAGATACCTCGCGGGCAGCAGACTCAATCTGCTTAGCAGCACGCTCACGAGCCGTAGCAACATCTTCAGATGCCTTACGGTCATCATCTGCTGCCTTGCGGACAGCATTGGCTACATCGGCAGCAGCCTTCTTGTTGTCTTCAGAAGTCTTCCGAATAACCTTAGCAGTGTTAGCAGCAGCGGCTTGGTTATCTTCTGCTGCCTGCTGGCTAGCCTGAGAAACACGCTTAGCAGCTTCAGCATTAGCATCTGCTGCCTGACGACGAGCGTCACTAAGTGAACGGTAAGCCTTCTTAATGCTTTCAGCAGCATTTGTTTCAGCAGTCTTAACCTGCTCTGCTGCCTTAGCCTCAGAAGAAGCAGCACGTTCTTTAGCAGATGCTAGAGACTCACGTGCGTTACGAATCGAAATAGCCTGAGCCCTAGCGGCTTCAGAGTTCTTGCCTGTAGAAGTAGCAGCACTAGCCTGCTGAGAGCCATAAGCCTTTAGAGCAGCGCCAATGCCACCAAAGGAGCCCATGAGTACACCACCAGCAGTAGCAGCGCCAGCTAGAAGACCTGGTAGAGTTGCAATAATACCAGCAGCAGGAGCAATAGCAGATGCTAAAGCGATAAACCCTCCACCAAGAGAACCTACAAGAGGCACCATCTGAGCGAGCATTGGTACAATAGAAATGGAGGCAAACTGCATGAGGGAACTTGCAGCCTGTGCTGCACTAGACCCCATACCAGTAAAGACAGAGCCAACACCCTGACCAGCACTCTTAATCTGGTTAAACTTACCCTGAGAAGCTTCTAGTTCACCATTTAGACGTTGTTCTGCTTCAGCAAGAGATCGTGAAGTAGAAGCAATGCGGTTATGTGATTCTGCTACCTGAGCACCAGAACGAGTAATAATCTGATTAAGTTGTTCGATCCGAGACATATTAGGCTCGGCTTTGGCGTACTCTGCCGTTAACTGGCGCTGTGCGTTCTCGCCATTTTTCTGCGCGTTAATGTGGTCAGACATTGCCTTAATGTTTGACCGACGAATGTTTGCTACGTTATCTTCAGCCTGAGTAACAGAACGTAGAGTACCTTCATAACTGTTCTGTTCAGTAATAAGACGTGATAAAGTCGTAAGAAGACCTTGTCCAGATGAAGAAGACCGCTCTTGTGCAGAAGTGTTTCGTTCTGTAGACTGAGTGTGTCGTTCCGTACTATCCGCAGCGCTAGTGTGAGAAGATGCTACACGATCCTGGGCGGCAGCGTTACTAGTAGCAGCACCAGAAGAAGAGTTGTGTGCAGTGCCTAAAGCACTCTCAGATGAGGCATGCTGATTAGCAGCAGTTGCAGCATTAGTGTGGGCAGTACCTAGAGCACCTTCAGAACTGGCATGCTGACTTGCTGCACTAGAGGCAGTGTTATGAGACGTTGCAACAGAGTTTTCAGCAGTAGAGTGCTGATTAGCAGCAGTTGCTGCGTTCGTGTGTGCTGTACCAACATTAGTCTCAGACGTAGCATGTTGGTTAGCAGCAGTTGCTGCATTGTTATGAGATACAGCATTAGCATTATTTGCTACAGTATACGTGTTTGCAGCGTTAGCAGCATCCTTTTGAGCACCAGCGACCTTAGCAAACTCTTGCGTAAGTCCCTGTAGAGCACTAGTCTGCTTTTGTTCTGCTGCCGTGTTAGAGTTGGAGGATGCAGTCAGGGAATCTTGGTCTTTACGTAAGTCCCTAATATCGCGGGCTAACTGCTTCATCCCGCGAGATGCTTCGGACACATTCGCAAAGACTCTGAAAATAATTTCTCTATCCACTGACTGCATCCTCCTTTCTCAAAACACTATTTACATCAAACCGCCACCAAGGAAGGCGGGTAGTTCTTTACCGGCGTTCTTGTCAGCAGCAGAAGTATCTCCCGCACCTTCAAGATAAGATAGATCATTAAGATCATATTCTTGCGCTTCTGCTTCTTTTTCAAGAACTTCAGAGTAACCAAACGCATCCCACGGAAATCTAATCTTGTCAACATTTTTCTTAAACTTACCACTCTCATCCTGAGCAGTAGCAGCAACAACCGAAATGATTGTCCTTGTCTGCCATTCAGTGACAAGAGTTTCAGTCAAGAACTTGGCATCATGCCTGTCCCGCACAACATCTGTCATTTTTGCCAAGATAGAGATTTTCATCTCTAAAATGTCTTCAACTTTCCATCCATACTCTGACGCTAAAAGATCAACAGTACGAATGAATCCGTTAGATGGTTTTTTATTCTTTAGTTGGTCGTCGTGAGGTTGCCGGTTAGACCCATCTTGCTGGCTACGCTGAACATCGACCGAAGGCGTTTTCCCAGCTTCTGTAGGTCCTTGCCCTCAGATGCTACGATAACACCAAGAATGTTAATCATGTCTTCTAGGTCTGGGTTATCTAGTTCTGCTAGAAGAGCACCACGCTGTTCAAGTGCCATCTTTGGATTAGGCGAAAGATTGGCTGGCTCAACAATGGTCTGAATGAAGTCAATCGTCTCATTCTCAGCCTCTGGAACAGCAAAAAGAATCATTGCTAGAAGAGTCTGAACAAACTGATCTGGGTTGTTGAAGTCAAGTTCAAAGTTACCCAGCGAAGCACCAGCACCTCGTGAAATAATCTTCAGAAGGCGTAGGAACTCACGAAGGTTCATCTGTCGAACAACAACAGCAGTACCAGTGCTTAGTTCAAATGGACCATTTGGAGTTGAAAGAAGTGCTTCAATCTCATCACGCTCTGGGTCGGCGTCAATAGAATCCACATCAGACTCTTCAGTAGGGAAAGGCTTAACGCTCTGACCCTCTGGAACAGTCTTGTTGAGGTCTTCAGCCTCCTGGCGAGACACTGGCTCTTCTTCTGGCGTTACAGGAGCCTCAGAAGGCGCTGTAGGAGCAGTGTTAGGAACATCTACTGGAATAGACTGAACCTGTCCCTGAGGCGGTGCGGGCGTCTCAACAACAGGTTCAGTAGTTTCGTTAATTGGTTCGCTCATGGCGATAATCCTTCCAACCATTAAAGTATAAGTGAATGTTAGTTTTCATTCACTTATAGTATCGGCTTAAGTGGTTTATGTGTAAAGTAGTGTCAGGCGTTCTTGAAAAGATTCTTAAACTTTGCACCCATGCTGACCTTAGCAGCATCGCGCTCTGGAATCTCTAGTGGAGCACCAGTCGAAGGATTACGACCAGTGCGGGCTGAACGAGTGATCTTCTCAAACGTCAGGAAGCCAGAAAGAGTAAGCTTCTCACCAGACTTGACTGCATCAAGAACAACCTCTTCAAAGGCATCAAGAACGGAATCGGCTTCACGCTGAGTAACATCAGACTTAGCAGCAATCTTACGAACAAGGTCAGAACGATTCATAGTAATCAGTATTACCTTTCAATGTGTGGAGATACTTTAATCATGAAGGCATGAGTAAAGCCTTGCAGTCAGTACAAGACCACAAGGCTTTAACCTATTCCCGTGTTTGACGAGATTTTTGTTCAGTTATTGTCGTAATCACCCTGCTCTCGACGATACGTGTGATACCAATCCATGTACTCTACACGCTCGGACACATCTTCACCATCATGATTAAGAGCATGAAACTCGATGGTGTCCTTCATAGCTTGTTCCCACGCTGGACCAGAGTAATCAAGCCCCGAATACTTAATGTAGTAGTTCAGCAGTGTATCATCTACATAAGAGTTCTGGAACCCTTCCCAAAGACCATCGTTCTCATCCTCTAGGAACCTATTGTACTCACGCAGAGCATTCAGTGCGTCACGTAGAGTTGGTGCCTTCTCTACTGGATTGTCGCAACCTTCAACTGAACACTTCTGTACTTCTTCAGACATGATAATTCTTCTTTCTGTTTGTTCTAGTCTTGCTCTGATAGGATCAGTCTACTAGAGAGATGTTGTGCTTGTCAAGCAGAGATTCAGCCTTCTCTAATCTTGCAGTTAGTGCGACATTCTCTTCCTTTAGGATACGAATTTCTGTTTCATAATCTTTCCTGGCAAGCATTTCTGCACTGTTCTCCGCTGCTGTGCTTTTGGACAAATGGCTATAGCGGACACATTTTTTATTAGCACACTTATGATGTGCATGATAACCTACAATAGATTCACCAAGAAAAGATTCAAGAGCAACCCTATGTGCTAGATAAGAACGACCCTTTGCTAGACCACTAATAGTTGGGTAACCACTAAGATTCAAACTACCTTGCCACACCCAACAACCATTCTCATCTTCTACAGTATTATCCTTTATACGCTGTAGAATAAGGGCAGCATCTTCTGCCTCAATAGCCTTACGTAGAGGAGACTTCTGAGACTGTCCTCGACATTTCCTAGAACAGAACTTGCGCTGATTCTTAACTGGCTTAAACTCTAAACCGCACTCTTGACAAGTAATCATCTTATTCTTATTGATTGGTCTCAAATCATGCATTTCTTTACCTTCACGGACATGCCTATTGTGTGATTTGCAGTATCCTCCTGAATCAGAATCATTTTTACAAAGAGAACCGTCCGTATTAATGTACTGACACTTTCAGGTTGCTTTACTTTAACGACAATATCTCTAAGCTCTTCTCCTCTAGTGTACTGCCCGTTATGTGTCTGACAATACCCATTTCCAGAGTGTTCTTTTCCACAAGGTGTGCCATTGGAATTTACATAGGAACACTCCGTATGCAGACCTTTATCACGCAAAGCATAAAACTCCTTGTCTGCATTGCGCTGGTTTCCGTGAGATTTACACAAGCCCGTCTTACCGCGTGCTTTTCTAATATTGTGCGGGTTGAGGCGAACGCACTCAACGCACTGGTTGTCTGTAGCCATAAGACAACTGTAACACACGTAACTCTGTAGTGCAACTAGACATGAAAAAGCCCCACCAGGACCGAAATCCTTGGTGGGGCCTCAAACAGCCTTAGAGTTAGTGTCAGGCTGGGTTAGGCGTGGTACCCGCAACGGAGACTAGACGGCCAATTGCCCTGTCTGGCAAGGCAACTCCCTTCTCATCAACGTTAGAGAGGGTTGCCTTGGCACTGTAGGAAACTACTAAGCCATCTTTATACTGTGGACCGTCCAAACTGATAGGTCCGAACTGGCACTTGAAGAGAACAATGTCAAGTGTTCGGACGTTACCAGCAGCGTCCTTAGAAGGCATACGAACGAGAACTGGACGGGAAGGCGTGTTCAGTGAAGACTCGTTCCATAGTGGAGCAGAGACAGACTGAGCAGCACCAGAACCGGACGTAACTAGCGTGTTACCGGAAAGAAGAGCATAAGTGTCAAAACCAATGTACCCAGACTTAACCGAAAGGGTAGCAAAGTTGAACCAGTTCCACGTCGAGAGAACGGTGTTATCACCAGTGTTGTCGAACGAGTCCGTGTCAACCTCGATAGAGGCTTCACGAACGCCGTAAAGGTCGTTTACCTGGGCACCAGTAGTACCATCAAGAATTCCTACGTGGGATAGGGAAAATCCCTCAATTACAGGCGCAGCGGGCATTAAAACCACTCACTTTCTAATATAGACTAAGGGAGCGTTTTGCACGCTTAAAACCCCATTCAAAAGAGAACAGGTTGCCTTTTACAACCTCAAACTATATTATCGTCCATGTTTTATTAGATATCTTCGTGGTAGGAACCTAAAAACTCACCTAACACGGAAAATTCATGGATCACTCGGAAGTCAGAACGGCCTGATACTCTTCGTTCATATTGAGTACATGAACGACAAAAGAGCAAAATGCCATTATTGATAGAGACACCCTGTGCGGCTTCAGGGTCCATTCGCATCTTCATCAACAAGTTCTTTGACTGTGCTGGACACCTAACCTCTACTACTTCTTCCATACCTGTCTCACCCTCTCATATGTACAAGGAGAAGATCATCTACTACCTTGTCCCATGACATCGTATATGGAAGAATACGGGAAGCCATTTCTCCCATCTTCTTTGCTTTTTCTCTATTGTCAATCAACTCACGACATGCTTCTGCAAGTTGGTCTACATCTACTCGTAAAGAAGGACCGCCGTCTAAGTTGACAGTTTGACCACCAACCAGTGTTGCAAACTCTGGTCTTGCCCATCCTCTATGTCCTCCACAGTCTGATAGAATGAGTGCAGTACCAGTTGTTCCAGCCTCAATAGCAGGAAGATTCTTTCCCTCTCCCCATGACGGACCTAAGTAACAGTGAGCAGTCTCATAGAGAGTCCTCATTTGTTCCTGTGTCCAAGCACCTTCAATAATCTCTAAGAAAGGGTAAGACTTAACAAGGAAGTGTGGAACTGAGTCCTTCTTCAACGTCTTAATGAAGAACTTGATCTTGTAGCCCTCATCATAGAGTTTAGACAATGCTTTAAGAGCAGTATAAGGGTCTTTACGAGGAGTAATAGAGCCAGCCATGACAAAGACAAACTCATCACTGTGCCAGTCTCTACGAACAAGAGGATGACGTTCTGTACCAGTCCAAGGAACAGGATCATACCCGCCTTGAAGAATACTCACTGGCTTGACAGTACCAGTAGACTCAAATGCTTGTTTGCTTACATCATCATAAGCAAGTACTTTATCATACTCATCTAGAGCACCCTTGACCTTTGGGGCCTTTTCTTCATCAAAAGATTCAGCCTCCCACATTGACCAGGCAATTTTCTTATAAGACTCTTCCTTCTCTTCTGTTGTCAGCTTTAATGCAACAGGATTGACATGCTTGATATGCAAGTCATAAGGTGGGTTGTAGTCTTTGGTGAGAAGTTCTGCGACGTTCTTAGGAAGTGGAGGTTTAACGTAAGCAGGGTCAAGATAAAGGTCAACACCTCTCTTGAGAAATGCTTGCGCTAGCCCAATCCCGTCGGCCCCATAGCCGTCATTCGCAGCTACGGGAATGCTTAGTTTAACTCGTAAAGCCATTATATGTTATCCGCACTTTCATATATTACTTAGAAGGTCTGTACGTTATAGTACGCAGTCAAAATGTACATACCTTCATTTGTTGTACCCGGCACTGGTCCAATGTCTGGACCTCTATTGAGATAAGAATCGATAATAGGAACACCATTCCAATCTAGAATCTTGTGTGACTTATCATTAAAGATAGGATCAACAAGATTAAAAAGTTTTAGTGCTTTCTCCTGTGCATCGTGCTTAGATACTTCATGTGAGTTCTGAGCACGAGTAGGATCAGCAAAAATACTCAACTGTAGAATGGGAAATCTCATCGTGTTTCTATACGAAGCAGTCCAAGAGTTCCATGAGTTAATAACAATAGCGCACTTAGAAGTATTCAATGGGTCTTTGAATGGCTTGTTCTCATTCGTTCCAGCAAACACCCAAGGACCAGTTGTAGGCTCTGGTCCCGATCCTAGAATAGCGTTAGGCTCTAAAGTTGCTTCTTGAATAGAAGGAAGATTTTTAATCATCAGTGTTGCAGCCTTTGTCAACTTGACAATGGCATCACTAGCTACATACTCTGGCACCATCACCCTAAGCTCCCCTTAAACATAATATCACTGTCTGAGAAGATAGCCTCTAGAGAAGGTTCTGCTGCATAGACAGGTGTTAGTGGGTTGTGTTCTGGCCCGCGAGCAGCTTCGTAGACAGAATACCGAACTGGATCATGCACACCACCAGGAGCGGCACCACCATAAGTGATTTCACCTTCAAGTGTGTGTCGAACAGGATCATAAGATGTATGGATTTTACCAGATGCTTTTAGTGATCCAGTCTCTATGTGTGTAAATGCCTGAGTCTCTGCAAAGAGAGCATCTAGTTGAGCATAGAACATCTCACGAGCCATGCGTGGCATTTCCCAGTTGTCACACTCACTCTCTGTACGGTACAAAGAGTGATCCTTGTCTTCAATATGAACACCCATGAGATTATCTTTCGTTATAAGGCTTAGATAGACTGTCAGGTAACGCCCGACAGAAAACTTCTAAATGATGGTTGTGAGAAGGAGTCCATGCTTCGTCAATAGCCATCTCTAAGGTAAAATATGAGCCTGTTGCTGGCCCCTTGGTCATCTTAATACGATCACCATTGTTGATAGGAGCCTTAGGTTTAAAGAATGCTACACCGACTCTATCAGAGGCTCTACCTGTCTCTGGTGTCCATACAGGGTCTTTACCTTGACGAAGGAATGTCAAGTCAAGAAACAGTGGAACATTTCTTGCTACTGTAACCCAAGCCATTTCAGCAGAGCCAGAAGACAAGTCCATCTGACTTCTTTCAATCTCACATCTATGAGCAAGAAGAGCATTAAAAGTCATATCTATAACCCCATCCACCTGGGTAAGAATCTTTTAGATTAGACTCAGCAAAAGTCTGTGGAAAGACATGTTCAGTATGAAATCCAATACCATTCTTGACTAGGTCAGTGTCTTCTTCTTCCTCTAGACCCATCAGGGCTTTACATGCCTCATTAAATAATGGAGCATCTAGAATATCATTCTTACTAGAGGCAGAACTTACCGCTAATGAATATGAGTAGCTTCCCACGCGCTCCGATGAGAATGGGCTGAACATCGAAGTCCACTGGTCTTGTGACGTACCTAGAAACCATGCTAGATCCATAAGACCGTAGGTGACAATACGACCTAGGGGGGTGTGAGGATCAGGTGCTCTCTTAATGCCAGTACGTAAAATAAGAAGGTCCGCAGAGAGGTTTAGGAACAACTGAAGTTGAGATTGTTGTACTTCAAACTCAAAATCTTCAGGGCTACTATACCCTTTGAACTCTGCGAACTCTTGTAAAGTAGGGATGTACAACCCTGTTGTTTGTTCAATAGGCATTAATACAACCCTCTTTCAAATCTTCTTACTTAGCAGTTGGCTTACGTCGTCCTGTCGTAGACTTACGTGGAGTAGTGGCCTTGACTTCCTTCTCTGCCGCTGGAACGTCAGGAGCCTCTACAGGAGCCTGTTCAAAGGCAGCGACGACTGGAACATCACTGACAGGCTCAGCGGCTGTTACAGGCTCTTCTGCGGCATCTACAGGTGCTGTCTTCTCTTCTACTACAACAACAGGTGCAGCCTGAGAAACATCGCGTGCTGGATCAATACGACGAACATTAAATAGGTCTTCATTCTCTAGGTATGAAACACCAAGTTCATCAACAGTTGCTTCCCACTGAGGTGAGCCATAGTTAACAAGAAGAACTTCACCAGCAGTTCTGATCTTCCCTAGAGCCGACGTACCACTACGCTTAACAGTGACCTCGGCGTAAGGCTTGGTCTGGTCAAACTTTTCTACATAAAATGTAACAGGTAACATATCCGCACTTTCCTTATTTACACAATAGAACAATGAGATGCCACACTAGCATACTCGTATATAGTATCGGCTTTTAGGGTATAAAGAAGGCAGTAAGCCCCTTAATAGGAAACTTACTGCCTTCTCTTGACGCCCATCAATAATGATGCGCGGCAACTATTTGACCATCTATGCGAAATCTTTGTCGGGTAAGATTTTTCGACTAGTCAAATTCTATTCACTTCTTGCGGCCATCAACCTTTAGGTCAGCCTCTACAGGGTTGTTGTGGTAAACAACGCCACCGAAGATGCCTTCACCCTTGGAATCCTTAACCACGTTTACTGGCTCTGACTTAACTTCCTCAGCCTTAGCCTCTTCAGCCTTGGCAGCGGTCTGCTTTGCTTCAGTCATATCAACCAATCCTAACTAAGATCAGGCAATCTTAAGGGTTGCCATCTGGTCTGGACGAGTGACAACAGGAAGGAAGCGAGACTCACCTAGGAGAACACGCTGACCTGGGTCATTCTCTAGCCACGAACGTGCGTGCCAACCTGTAACCGTTGGGTCGAAGTTGAGGTCATCCGTGGTGCCCTCAAGAATCTCGATTGGGTTGTTGTCCGTGTAGTTACCGATGTAAAGCGTGTCACGTGGGGCGAAGTAAGCCTTGGACGTGCTGTAGTCGGCTGGGGAGTGAACGTCATACGTCTTACGGACAACATTCCAGTTAAGGCCCATGAAGCCGGGAAGCGTGTCACCTGTGTAGTAAGCCTGCTTCATCTGGTCCGTGAGCATTGCTGGGTTGTCAGCAAACTTGGAGACAAGAAGGGCAAGAACGTCACGTGGGGCGTAAACGGTGTCAGCCTCGACGTTGCCTTCCTGGCTAATAAGTTCCTTCAGACCCTCAATGTCTTCACGAATCTGTGCGAGCGTGGCCTTGTCCCACGTAACAGCAGCCTTAGCCTTGTGGCTATCCTTGAAGCCCATGTCCACAATCGTGTTCTGACGAGGGCCATATACTGGGATGCTACCGGAAACAGCGCGCCAGCAAGCCCACTCGTAAAGGCCAGCACCACGGTCATGAAGGTGCTTAAGTTCACGGGCGATGAACTGCTGTGCGTTCTGTAGTTCGTTGGCCGTAGCCGAAGAGCGGGTCCAACGCTCAACAAAGCCATCAATGAGCTTCTTCTCACGGAAGGACATGAGCGACCCAGTCAGGTACGAACGACCCCGGTAACCAACAAGGTTGGCTTCCGAACCTGGGGTGTTGAACTCTGCTAGTTCGAGAGCGTCACCGTACTCGACCTCCCACTCAGCCGTTACAGCGTTCTGGATTGGCCGGGTAGGAAGTTTACCGTACCACGTAAAACCTTCACTGGGCTGAATCTCGTTCAGAACACCAGCTAGTGTTGACGAATCAAAAAAATCGTTAACGTCAGGCATAATATACCCTTTCTATTTAAGTCTCAGGCACACAGCCTGACGAGAAGTTATCAGAATCGAATACTGTCGTTCGCAGTGTTGTACGAGCCACCAAGTGCCGTAGCAAGAGCAGCCTTGTCCGTAACTGGCTTGTCAGCGACAAGAAGCGTAGCGGCCTTTAGAACGCCACCCATGACGAACTGACCCTGGCGACCGTGGTCGGTAGCAGAGCCCGTGTCAACACCGTAACGAAGGAAGCCGACAACCTCGGCAGGAGTGGTAGCCTTGACGTAAAAGCCATCCTTGTAAGCGACAGCAGTGCCCCAACGTAGAACACCCTGGCCGGGCTTTAGTGGACCGCCGTGGAACTCAGCAGCACTCTGGCTGTAAAGGATTTCAGGCTGACCATCAGAGGGCTTGCCGGAAAATAGACCAGGGCTGGGAACAACATCACCAAACTGTGATACCATAATAGGATTCTCCTATCTTTCTTTAATCGCCCTGGGTTCAGGACTTCGTTTTGTTAGCGTACTTTAGCATGCCGTCAATAAGAGCCTTGCGGTCATCCTCAACAGCAGCACCAGTGTTAACTGGCTCGTGTCCTGTTACACCAGAGCGAGCAGAAAGTTCTACAACGGGCTCTTCTGGAACAAGCTTGTTGTATAGTTCTTCATTGCTCAGACGTAGTTCAAGCATTGCATCACGATTGGCTGGGAGAATACGACCACCAGAAACAGCAGCCTCAACTTCACTAACAGCCTTCTCGTGCTTCATCTCTTCAACAGTCTTACCAAGGGCCTTGTAGTTATTGGAAAGTTCAACAATACCACCAGCAAGGTCTTCAATCGTTAGTTCTTCCTGTGGCTTGGAAAGAGCAACAAGGTCATCCGAAGCGGACGTAAGAACTGCGGAAAGAGCAGCAAAAAGATTCTTTGCATCTGCATCACTGACAGCAGAAAGTGCAGCCTGTGCGTCTGCCTCATCCGTGCTAGCCTCGGCAGGAACCTCTTCAGCCTTGGGAGCCTCAACCTCTTCTGCCTTTGGAGCGTCCTCAACCTTAGCCTCTTCAGCATCGCCTTCTGGCTTTGCCTCTTCTGCCTTGGGAGCGTCCTCTGCCTCAACCGACTTCTTCTCAGCAGCAGCCTCCTGTAGAGCGGCTACGTCAATGCCAAAGTCATCCTTTAGCTTCGCTAGAAGGTCTTCTAGAGTCATCTTCTTCTCACTTTCAGTATCCGACGCCTCTAGGTCGGTGTTTTCTGGCGACAACATTACATACTCTTCATCATAGTTAGAAAGAGCAACGGCTTCATATGGAGCCAGGTTAGTTAGGTATGGCCGGTTCGTAGCAGCAACGTGAAGAAGAGTTGGACCCTTACGTTCGCCTGTAATAGTATCCGTATAGTCGAGCGACATCATGGCACTAGCACCAAGAATAGTACTACCTACTTCATCTGCACGCTTACGCACATCAATATTAGCCCAAACACCCTTGTCATCATAGGAAAGGTCAACAACCTGTCCTAGGTTAGCATCAGGATTTTCTACGTGCTGATTCTTGTCGTTCACCAGAGGGAACTGGACAATATCACAAACACCGGCTTTGAAGTTCTCAACAAGCTTCTTGGCAAACTTTTCGTCAATCGTAATCCGCTTGGACTTGTCTGCTGGGTGAACAAAACTTTCGCCTAGACGCAGAACTTGCTTACGAAAAATCTTACCTTTTGGAGAATCGGACAACTCAACATAGGCACTCCCACCGCTGGGATGTGGAATAACTACGTTAGTATCCATGTTATACTCCATCTTTTTGCTTGTTTCAACAAATATTATCGTCTGACTATATAAAAACGTCTCGACTGAATAATATTATCGTCAACTATTTACTGTTGGGCTAGTAGGTGTTGCTTCAGGAACACCGTGTACCTTCTGTACAGCCTTTGTCATAATGTCGTCTGTTACCTTGGAATCATCTTCGCCTGGACGAGGAACAGGCTTATAAGTAGACACAGCGTAAGCATATACATCTGCTACATTCTGCCCTTCGGCAACATCAGCAGAAATAAGTTTACCCATGTTAGCTTCTACCCAAAGACCTGGATTATCAATACCAGACATCTCTGCTGCTGCAATGAATCTTTGTTTAAGGTCAGCATCATTTCGTGCTGCCATGTGCTGTTTCTGTGTTGTCATACTAACTCCATCCTCGGTACACACTAGTTTCTGCTGAAGCATCTTCGCCCCACGACCATGAGACTGTACCATCAGTATTTCCTCTGTAGAGTTTGCCATTAAGGTTAGCGTACTCTGCGAAGTATTCTACTTTCTTAGGAATTTTCTCTGAGGACAGTTGCCAGGTAACGCCTTTGTC
>JANXJH010000007.1:113655-127222 GCA_027564575.1 Spilornis abbotti | reverse complement strand
TGGGGGGGGGTGAGTGAGCAGCTGCGTGGTGCTTAGTTGCTGGCTGGGGTTAAACCACGACAATAAGGCACTTCAGAACATGGATTAGTGGGCATGGTTGATGGTTGGACTCTATGATCTTGAAGGTCTTTTCCAACCTAAATGATTCTATGATTCTTTTATTTTTTCTTTACTTATGTATTAACACAACAGCATCAGCCAATTAACTTTTCAGTATCCATTCTCTTTTTCTGGATCATGTGTAACACTGGATCCTGCCCAGTCAAATCAGAAATATTAGGTTTTCTGTGTATAAGAATTTAATAAGTCCCATGAGGATGAATATTCAAAATCATCCAGATATGAATTTCCAATTGTCATCTGGGTATTCAACTGTGGAAAAACCAGCAGTTTGTTCCCTGTAACACTCACAGATAGGACCCCCGTAGTTTTGGCTATTCTGCAGGTACACAGAGAGGATTAGGGTTCCTACTGGAACCTGTTTCAAGAAAGGAAGGATAACAGCCATATGACACATTATTTTGATGGTAAGAAGGGTTGGACATATGCCTTAAAGCTACTTAGAAGCCTAAACATGCAAATAGTCACAGGAATTTTTAAAAAGAGCCAAGGCATCTAAATTCTTGCATCATGAGTCATATAAATGAGGCATATTTTAGCATGTGAACTATTCAGACCTAAATCTGCAAACTGAGAGATTACAGAGTCATAGAGACATAGAGTAATTCAGGTTGGAAGGGACATCTG
Organism: Spilornis abbotti; assembly: GCA_027564575.1. NCBI lineage: Eukaryota > Metazoa > Chordata > Aves > Accipitriformes > Accipitridae > Spilornis > Spilornis abbotti. The sequence continues at coordinate 126,475 of JANXJH010000007.1, read as the reverse complement.
GAGATCATCCGTCTGGTCCCACGCACTGTTCAGCTTAGATCAGGCTGCTCAGGGCCTTGTCAAGTTTTTAATATCCCCAAGGATGAAATGTCCACAGCCTCTCTTGACAACCTCTTTCAGTGTTTCACTACCCTGTTGTGAAGTTTTTTTCCCCAATATCTATTCAAAATTTCCCATGTTGTAACTTTTGTCCTTGAGCGTTCCCTCCTATTAAGTACCTGAAGGCAGCAACATCTCCCCTTTGCCTTCTCTTTCTAAGAATGAACAAATCCATCTCTCTCAGCCTCTCCTTGTATGTCACATACCTTCAAACATCCTAATCATCTCGGTGGTCCTCCACTGGGGAACACAAAACTGGACACAGCACTCCAGATGAAGCCGACAAGAGCTGAATAGAAAGGAATAATGACTTCCCCCAACCCGCTACCTACACTCCTGCTCCCACAGCTCAGTATGCAGTCGGTTTTCTTTGGTGCAAGGGCACACTGTCTGCTCATGTTCATCTTGGTTTCCACCAGGACCCCCAAGGCCTTTTCTGCTGAGCTGCTTTCCAGGCAGTCAGCCCCCAGCCTGCCCTGGTGTTTGGGCTTATTCCTCCCCAGGTGCAGGACTTTGCATTTGCTTTTTCTGAACCTCATGAGTCCTGTCAGCCCGTTTCTCCAGCCTGTTGAAATCTCTCTGAATAGCAATCCTGCACTGCAGTATATTGACCACTTTCTTACCTACACGTCCCCAGATTTGAGGGACAAACACTTAAAATATATGTATCTGACTCCATCACGATGACTCCAAGCACCAGAGCTAGATATTTCTACTGCTGAAAGAGAGAATAAGGTACCTCTGACAACTAACTGAAATTTAGAGTAAGGACACAACAGGAAACACCAAAATCCCACACATTTCACTTGGATCTCTTCCTTCCAGAGTTTAGGTTCAATAGCTGCGTTGTGATCCAGGATGAGAGGTCTCTTAAGGACAGTTCCAATAAAGCAGTAGTAATCTTTCCAAAAAAACCCCACAGATGGTGGTTTGTCTTTTGCCTAGCAGCCTAACACTTACAGCACTGGGACAAGAAAAAAAATGGGAAGCACAACTTTGAAACTCTTCCTCACCTGAGGAGGGTCCAACCCCACATCTCTAAACTTCCAGGAGAGTCTCATGATCCTCAGGCTTAAATCCAGAACAGGGAAAAAATATTCCTGACTTCCCCTTGTAAAAGACCTACTTGTTTGCTATGAATGAAAGCATTTCATAAGACAGGAAAAAATGTAATGTAGGTACAAGAAGGAGCTAAATAAAGCAGTTAGTTAGGTACTCACCTCAGTTTGTGGTTTTACTCAGTGCTCTCTGGACAGAGAGTAAGCATGTATTTTACAGTAAACAGTCACTGGATAAAGGCATGAGAACTTAATTTCAAAAGGAAATGGTAATTACATTGACACGCAACGACACTGCTCATCAATAAGTTACAACATTTGTGCCGATTTGTGCTGATTATCAGGCATATATCAATCTATTTAAATTTGTGATCAGTATACAGTATTGATAAATAGTTCTAAATGTTACTTTAGTATGCATCCTGAGGGTTGTTTAACGATTTACACTTGGCATATTTCACCTTTCAAAATAACTGCTTTGAAATCTTAGGCTGCTGTGAAATATGAATGAGGTTCTACTGAATAATGGTATCAGAGTCTGATCTCCATATATTTAAAAGATCATGTATATTTTTAAATGCTTCTGACTTCTGTTGAGTGTGCTATATTGTTTTTTGGTATGATATTAAAACATTAGTACATACTATTGTAAAGATGTCAAAAAATATGTGGTGTGGATTTTTTGTCTTCTTTTAGTAGCATGACTTCACTTACAAAGTGATTATTACCAAACCTATTAATTGCTACAGGACTACAATAAGCTAGAAATTTTTCACTTCTAAAGCCAGTCTGTTTGGGATAATATTAAGATTAATGACTTTTAGTGCTAGTTTCTGTTTATTTAATTTGAAATTTAAATATTAGAAGCCAACTTGATTCCTAATGTAAATCAGTTACAGAAGACCTGAGTCTGTTTGATGTTTGAATCAAAGTTCACTACAAAAAATTATTGCTAAATATCACCAGTCCTGGTCTACTGCTTTTTAATGGTTAGAAATGGCTTCTGCTACCTAGTGCACCTCTGCTGTCCATTCTAATCTGAATTTGGTAATCCATTAAAAAGAAAAAAAACAGAAAAGAAGGTTACAATATCAAGTCACAATATCTCATCTTACCTCAAAGTGTTGAGATGATTTTGTGGGACTGTTTGTGATAACTCTTATGATAAAGCCCTAGACCTTTTTCATTATCACTCTAAGTATCTTTTTCATCTCTTGAAAGGTGAGTACCCCAGCCAATTTTCTCCTTAGTAAGCAGAAATATCCCCTTTTAGGTTTTGTATACTTATTTTCCTAGAATATGAGAAGAAAAATATAAAAAAATGTGGTTAAAATTAAAAGGCTAGATTCCCCAAAATATTCTAGTTTCTTAAGCAGGTCATGCTCCCACTTGTTTGTTCTCCCTGGTTTCAAGCATCTTTTACCCTCTGTTGCACAGTAGCAAAGATTTGGCAGGCAGGGTTTAAACTGTACAAAATCTTCCTTGAAGGTTTTGCAATTTTATGTGAGAAAAATGTGAGCTATATAGGTAATGTGAAATTCATTGAAGTTCTGCCACAGTCTCTATTTATTGCAAGCCCAAAACTTCCCAGGACTTTGTTACAGCAAACTAGAGAGATTACAAGGAACACAGTTTGTAGAATTTATATGGTAGTTCCTTTTTTCTCAAAATATTGTCCAATGCTAATAAACAAATTGTTACACACACTAATGACAATTTCCTACTGATTTATGACTTTCGTCCTGCTGCCTTTCCTGCCACGATAAGCAGAGCTCCCTAACACCCGCAGAGCAAGAGAGAGCACTGAATGTGGCAGTTTGAATCTGAATGCATGTTGACTGCCTCACCAACATATGTGTTTTGACTAGCCAAACAGTGTATATTCCACTAAACAGAATATCGAAAAGATGTATTAGGAAATTATCCTAAGACTCATGATATCATATTATGTATTATACTACATTCAAGTATTTAGAGATTAAAATCTCCCAGGGGTAGAATGAATCTTTCGGTTACATTCATGCATTATTTCAACACAGGAATTTTTTTATCCTTCATTAGAAATTAAATACATCCTTGTAACACAAATATTTTACAATATTAAATTTGGTGGATATGTCTACTTTACATGTAAAGTACAAATCAAGCCACAGAAATGTCAAAGGCTTGGGTAATTTTCCTTTCAGCTTACATGTATAATTATAGCTGAGTAACTTGGTAATTAACTACTATGCCTGCAAACATTGAACTGCCTGAAACTTAAGATTTTCATTTTTTTATATAGGCATATAAAATCAAGCATTTCATTATATACCTGCGACTGAACAAAAATAACCTTTCTCTATCAAATGACTATACGTAATTTTGACAATTGTACAAAAATCCATACACTTCAAGGTAAGTACTTCTGCAGCAAGTTAACTAAGGAGGAGGAAAAGTTTCACATGCAGTAGTGCTCTCCTCGGTAGTGGCTCCCTGTAGCTTATGGGTCACATAGAGAAGAAAGGCTTTTGACTGTTCTGTTGAAGTATGAGGACCTTCGGTGAGAGACAGGTCACATTCATAGTGTACTTTGGTAGGAACTAGCCAGCAGTCCCTCAGTAACCAACAAAGTAGCATGATCTAGCTCTACATATCTTGCTCACAACTCATCACCCTCCCCATGCACTGCAGCATATGACACCAAAATTTCCATTTCTTTTTGTCTGCACAGCCATGTTGCTTTTTTTTTTTTTTTTTTTTTTTTTTTTTATGTAGTTGCTGCCAGTGAGACTGCCAACACTTCAACCATAAAGAGTGGACTATCCTTTGACTCCTTGGACTAACACACTAGGAAGGTGATCCAAACTCAGAAAAACTGAGCTTGAGATTTCCACTCTCTAGATTTTGAAGTCAAAGAGGGGTTGTTCTTTTGCTTCCTTTAACCTCCAGCCAGATAACAGTCTAGTATGGCCAACCTGCTGACAAAGGGGTAGATTTTTTTAAAAAATCATCAGCATAGTACATAGGGTTGCATTGTCAACTCCACCTTGGACAGTAGGTAGTAAGCTCAAATCTGCTCTATGAGTTTGCCAACATCACATACCCAGAGTGGATCCATACCTGCCAGACAGACAACTGAGTGATCCTTTAAAGAAGTTGATCAAAGAGTTCACTTTCTCCTTCAAACACTGGATCAGAGGGGCAGAGCCTCTTCTGTGCAAAAAAACCCAAGCACGTCCCAAAGCATGTCTTTCTTTTTCTGAAGGTAGGACTGGCTTCTGGTCACAGGGTGCATCGGCAGCCCCTGATATGACAAGCAATGAACCAGGTCCAGGGTCCATCCAGGCAGTCCTATCAGGAGCAAAAGGAGCCCGGGCCAGCAACAGGACCCAAGAGAAGGCAGCAGTGTGAGTCCAAAATCTGTCACGGAGACAGAGCCATATGAACCAAGGGGCCCATCCCATCCAGGAGGCAGGCTATCTACAGGATAGGTCTGAGGTCCACCTGGGAGGTAGGACCAGAGGCGGGAACACCTACAACACAGCTCAGCAAAGGAATTAAGGCTAAGCTGATATGGACCGCCAGGACTCCAAGAGCAGGAGGAGAGGGGAGGCCCCAGCGAAGACTGGACAGGGACTGAAATGCCCGTTAGTGCCCTCAGGGCCCCGACAGCCTGCTACCCAAAAGTCTTGTGCAGTTCTGCAAAAGAGAAGTCAACTATGCTGAGCTACATGCAGAAGCTCATCTTATTTGAATGCATGCTGGTTTAAGATTAAGTGCTGTTTGCTGGTTTAATTGACTGAGCCAGCATCAGTCGTTTTCATCATACTGCTGGCAGGAAATTCTCCAGCTGCAAAGCTGCCTCTGAAAGAACGGTCCCAGCATGTATTGACAAGGGTCCCATTCTCTTCTGGACAAACAAGTCGCTTCCCTCTGCAAATGTGTCATTTTGTACAATTACGCATAAAAATGAGACAGCTGCTTTGGAGTTCAGCAGAGGTGTTTGTTTATAGCGACCACCTGTAAGGCAAGCAGGTATTGTGGATATCCCTGAAAGACAAGAGCTAGAGCGCTAGGTGGTTTGCTGCTATCCTGTAGCTACCACCAGGAGACACTAGATCTAGGAGCGAGAGTTTGCTCTACCTCCTATCTGCTCTTAAGTTGGCCTTCTTCATAATAGAGCTAAAGTGAGAATTAGCACATATGTAGTGTGGACAGAAGACAAGGTCAAACCAGGGTGTCCCAGTGAGACAGAAGGGGCCACCCACGGATAGCAGATGTTAACTGGTGTGGTTCATAACTCTGAAGAGTTAATCTCTCCTGCTTTTCATCAGTCAGCTTGTCAGCAGCCAAATTACAAACTGAGAAACCACTTATTTTCAAAACTTGATGATCTTTTCATATTATTGATCATTAATTCACATTTCTACTTTTTTTAAATGTTGTTGTGTTTGTATTAAAAAAAAAAAAAACAAGCAAAGAAACAGCCTGCATTGGTTTCCATATACTATAAATTACCTAAGACAAGTAAGACCTATGTGTGTAGTTAGCTAAAACACTTCACTGAATGGTAGGAGAAGACCAAAATCCTTGACACTGCCTACCAGGTCATCAAACCTCCAGGGCATACACTCCAAATACTGGCAATACATTCAGCTTTTCTCTTTCTGCCAGCAATCCTTTGCTCAAGTAGGAAGTATCCATGAAAGAAGTCACCATAGACAAATGCAAGTGACTCCTCCCTGCTCTCCTTCCTGGATGCTCCTGTTACATCAACAATAAGCACCCCAGGCTGATTCAGAGGATTTCACTTAAATGCTCATCGAAGATGATGAGAAGTTTTCACTTTTCCAAGTGCCAGAAGGAAGGGGTAGTTTGAAAAGTAAAATTACTTTTGAGGAAGAATGCTGAAATAGAGTCATTTGTTCCCTGAGTCATGAAATAGTAATACGCTTCCTGGCTCCTAGACAGGAGCAAGAAAATACAACGGAAGTAAAGCTCTGCAAAGAGTAGAAATGTGTCAATTTAGGAGTAAAACCCAACTGAGAAAATAGGCATGCCAGGAAAATGGTTGCTGCCAGCTGTCCAGGAAATGACAACAGCATGAAAAAGCTTAATATAGGTAGAGATGAAGAGGTGACAAAATGAGAGCAGGGAAGAGATGCTGTCCTCATGAGGAGCTAAGTGGACTAATTGTTGCATTCCTTACTGTATTTCCTTGGTCTTTTAAAATAATTACAGCAATACTACTATTAGCTTTGGATGTAAGCCCCTATTATTCTCTACAGTTAGATTTGGAGAAAAAAAAACTGATGAAGTACGAAGATAAAGAGAGAATGAAAACAAGACAGACAAAGTTTATCAACTTAATAATGCAAACTGATTTCAACAATCTGAATCACTAGCTTGTTGACATTTCTGAACATCTTTATGCAGTTATCTAATAAAACTAGTTCATGTGAACAGGGGGATATTATAACAGTTAAGGAGTAATCACCAACTTCATTTGGTTATTACTGTCCATACTTTAGAAAGTCTTTTTAGTTACAGAATATTATTGACAAAACCTTACATTACTATATATTCAAAATTGAAAGCAATCATCCTCATGCTTTTATAGCAAATATATAATTAATTATTCAGGCACTCCTATGTTCTTTCAGATACCCTGCAGTCCTCTAGGGAAACATTTCTAGAAAAAGCCAATAGGTCAAGGCAAATTTTATTATGGTATTTACATAAGTATCTCAGAGAATATCCTTTTCTGTTACACTGGAAAATCCAACAACATTTCTTATCAGGTTCCCTGAAAAATATACAGCAGGTAAGCTGAGATCATCTACTTAAGACAGACTTGGGTCTGAAGGAAGCAAATATTAACAAATACAGCAAATGAAACCTCATTGTCCCAAATCTAATTATATAGTCACCTAATTAACATTGCTTGGCTAATTAATTAATATCAGTATATACCCATTTTCCCTCTCTTCTTTCATTCTGTAGAAGCTAGTATGTGCATTTGAATATGCTGTTAATTACATGAATCATTTATTCAAGTCTTTAACAGGGATACTTAATTTACCAGCATTACTAACTAACTGTTTTTAAAAAGATCTCTGAATTTCAAAGCCATTTCATTTTGTATATTTTTCAGATGTGATCTGCATAATGGATTGATTCAGGGAGGAGTTGGGGGGTCAGAATAAATTTGAACCAGATCTTTGCCATAAACTGCGGCTCCAAACTGAATTTACAGAATACCCAGCCTGATGCAGCAGCTATTGATAGTGGGTCCCCACGCTAACTGCCCTTGAGGGTGGGCAGAACCACTGCTAATAAAATGCAGGATTAAAGCTAGAGACTCTGGATTGAACACATTTCAAGCTGGTTTTCTTGGTGTAATAAAGAGCTTTCTATGCCTGTATTATGGATCAACATCTGAGGCTGTTTGTTTTCTTTCTGTAAGTTTTGCAGCCAGTTTTGGTCCTTTCTTACAAAAGCAGTGTGCAGACCTCCATCTCACTCAGTTTTTGGGGACTTCACAGGCTCTAGCATATTATATGCACACATTTTTTTCTTCACTGTCACATTTATTTTATAATACTTAATCTTAATGTTCTAATTGGGAAGGGGCTGAGTGAACAGCCAGTTGTGAAGAGAATTGTAAGAAGTAATTTCACTGAGAGTCAAACTTGATTAATTTGAGCCTTTCTACTTATGTCCTACTCATCTACTTTTGTTCTCAGCTAAACAGGTTTGCTTCATGAGGGCCAGGTTATTTGTAGTGCTGGGTGATGATGAACTTTTTCTCCTGCCATTTCACTCAGAACTTTCCTGCTCATCACCTCCTTTCCAAAAGGACTCCTTCAGGTCAGCACACATGAGGATTTGGGTCTTCTGCATTTCAGTGGTGGATCTGCTAGCACACAACTGCTAGAGCCATCCTCATACTGGAAGACAATTCTTAGCTGAACTCTAGTCCTGATGCTGTGCTCCACACCTTGCTAACCTGGATGATACATGCAATAATGGATTTTCCTTGCGTCTACCAACTGAATGCCTAGCCACCATTTTTTTTTTTAGCCGGAACATGCAATTGATTCAATAATCAAAACTGCTTCCTGACATCACCTACATAAGAAAGGAGCTGGACAGAAGATTTAGGGACAGACTAGTTTTCTTCTCCGTCCTCCACCAAACCCACATACAGTGCAATGCACAGGGTGGACAATACGTGCAATAACTGAAGCAGTTTAGAAAGGATCAGGGATTGCCACTTGCTAAAAGATCAGCTTGACATTTTTTAGTATTCAGTGGGTTTCAGTGCTGTTCAGATATTGCAGTCAGTGTACACTACACTCACACCTGCCTCATTCTGTTAGATTTCAGCTTTTCTGCCTTTTAATACAAAAAATCAGACAGGAAATATTGCTGCTTCTGTCACCGTTTTGCTGGTAAGCTCCTCTCTATCACCCTACAGTAGGCTTTACTTCACCTCATTTTGCAGCATGAGCCTAAGAGACAAGTTATCAGTTTTTCCAGGCAATACCGCTCCCTTAATGTGCTTGCCCAGCCACTCCCAGAGGTAGGATCAATATCTCTATATTTAAAAGAATGGTTATGGTGCTCATGTAAGAAAAAAGTAATGGCTGTGGCTTTTGTGCACAGCGGAAGCAGATGTACTGCAGAGAGGCATTACACTGGTTTCCCTTGACAACTTTGCCAATATCTTTCAAATCATGTAACAAGCCCTATTCTGGCCCCAGCATCTTCAGCATGAGTAAAGAACTCTATATGCATTGTATTTAATATGTGTTTCAATATAAAGTACAGTGTATGTCTTGACAACAAGAGCTTCCACAGCTTCTCTCCATTCCCTCCAGGCAGGAGGTGGCTGCATTGGCTGTTAGTCCATAGGCTCATACTGACAGCTTTTCTGTGGCCCAGGGTTACTGTTGAGTAGAACAGCTTCAACTAAATGTGTAGAAAGTACCCCCCGTCTCTTCCCTTCTGGCCTGGGAGCGTGGTAAAGCTATAGGAAAAGAGGATTTCAAAGGTAACAAATGAGCAACCTGCAGGATGAGTGATTTACCTGCTAGGCTACTATAAAAAAGTGGCAACCATAGGCTTTCCAGGACTAACACCTTGAAAAGCAAGAGGTGATTTCTGCTCTGTTATCAGAATATGATTTAAAGGGTGGAGCCAAAGAGAAAGGAGTCATCTCCCTGCAACCTTGAGTAGGCATCAATGCTCTGGATGGCATCAAGAAGTGAGCATTTCCCACTGCCAAAATCTCTCTGTTCTCTGCAGGTGCCCTGCACAGGACTCTAGGTGACCCTCCAGGATCTGAACTTCTGTTAATGACACAGTGTAAGAAGTCACAGCATAGCAGCACCTACTTGTCTCTTTGGGCACAGCTTTATGAGTTGTGTTCTCTACTGTCTCAATACCCTCTCCAGCACAGTTGTGGCCCTTGTAGCCCCTGCATAACTTGTGTTTATATTATTTCCTCTTTTAGAGTAGCAGTTGCTGGGACCGATAAAGATAACAATTGCTTCTAGTTCTAGTCATACCTAACCCAACATAAAGGGGATGTTTTCACCTTTAATTTAGACACAGAAATTTCCATTAATGCAATACAAGCATGTTGCTGAAAGATTTATAGACTTACAATGAATGTACGTTAGAGATACTACAGCTTGCACACAATGCACTCTCTCTCTCTTAGATAATAATAGCAGCCCTAAGTACCTATAATTTCCTTTGGCTTCAAAATCTAGAGATACTAAAGGGTAAAAGAAAGATAACTGAAGAATAAGCAAGTGATTGTCAGAAGGCTTCTGTGTTCTTTAGTGGAGCTTATGTCTTTCTCTATAGGAAAGTGTTTGAGAGCTCAAAAAATATATATATATAAAAAAGGCCAAGTAATGCACCAAAATATACATATATGTTTTTTCCATGAGGCAGAGCACAAATCTACCACTATTTTTGAGGGCATTAATGCATTGCTACTTTTAGCAAGATCAATAGATAGCAAACCTTACTTGTAGCACTGAGGAGCATTCTTAGGCTGTATCTGTGCAGATGCCTTGCATGATATCTGGCATAGATTTGTATTTATTTGTATTTTTCAGTCAAAGACTGAGTATCTTAAAATTATAGAAATATTGACTGTAAGGGAGCTCTGGAAGTCCTGTCGTTCAGCCTCCCATTTGAAGCAGGATTATCATGAGCACTACACCAAGTCAGCCGTGATGACTAAGAATTTCCATTATAAATACAGGAAAAGAAGCTTTATGAATCAATCAGTTTCATATCAGTAAAATACATTTGCTTTTATAAAAGGGAAATGTATTGCATAAAATTACTGCTTAATTCATTTGTGCAAATATGTTTTGAAAAATTTTAATAAGACATTTTCCAGATTTTTCACCAGCTTATTTTTTTGTCAAACTTCTTAAAAAATAGAGTTTAGCTCTTGGATAACAAGCTGTCTCTGCTGATGACAGTGAATAATTCAAGGAGGAGAAGGAATGAAAGGTTATGAGATTTATTCTCTGATGTGTAACTATAGGGGATATCTGTATAACATACTTGGTTTTCCTTCTTAGCACTTGTAGCTTAATACAAAAGTCAGAATGCTGTTACTTGACCTTCTCAAAGCAGCAGAATTTAAAAAACAAAAACCTAATCCTTTGTTTTATAGAAGGTGTCACCTTTGACCACTGAATCATAAATTACCCAGTGTTAGATGTATATTGATCACTACTTATGTTGTGCATATAGTTTAAAGGAGCTTTGGAGGCTTTAATGTGCATAACTAGTTATTTCAAATATACTGTGGCTTACTTATGAATTCTGTCCTGTTTAAGGACAGTCACTCATGGCCACCAAGTTTCCCATTTTCTCTGTCACATTTTGTTTTCGTTTGTCATTGAAAATTTTCTAGTTCTAGAACAATTGAGAAGCTCGGAATAGAGTTGCCTGCCCTATAGGGATGAATTTTGACATTAAATAGGTTTTCTTCAGATTTTTCTCTGATTGCATTCCCTTCTTGAGAGTTGGCAGCTTGAAGTATGATGTGTTTAAACATTTATATTTTTTTCTTTCCAAGGGTAAAATGTTTTAGCCTCAGAAATCTTTATTGGTGACTTACCTAGATGTGTCTTTCACAGATGATATGAAAGCAAATTAAACTGCTGTGTTAGCATTTTCCACTTAGAAGGTCTGCCCAGCTGTGGATGATTTAAAAAAAAAAAAAAAAAAAAATTATACATTATCTGCATCGTTAGTAGCTGAGTAAAAGAAATCTGTAGTTATGGAGAATTTTTCTCTGACTGGGTTTTAACACCATGTTTTCTACTGTCTGGATAAAGTTGACTGTTACCCATATTGTAAAACTCCAGTTTGCAGGTGTTGAAGTGCTAGAAAAAGTGTATAGTCAGAAAGAGTTTACACATCTGGACTTATTTAGGCAAGCTGCATAGTGAGAGTTAGGTAGGCTGTGGCTAGTGCAGGCAAAACTGTAATGAAGCCTCGATAAATTTGACTTGAAATCCCATGTATTGCTCCCTGAACAAGGCTTCCAAAGGACATGTAAATTTTGGAAGTGAAGCAGAAAAATTAGGAGCTTTATGAAAGGCTATTTCTACACATCGACCTATATTTTTCCCCCTTCTGGTAACCATGAAAGGTTATCTTCTCTCGGTCACGATTCTAATATCCTAGATGGACCCACTCCAACATCAAGCACTTGCCGATTACGGCTAGAATAGCTATCCCCGACACGTGCATTCTGCCTGCTTGCTGGACTATGCTAAAAAACCTGTTTTGCCAAGGATTCTGTGCATCTTATGTAACTATCAAGCTGTTACAATCTGCAAAAACAGTCTCTAAAGTTCACCATTCCCAAGTCTACATTCTTCAATCACTATTTAAGAACATTTATATTCCCCTTTCTTTAGTGTTCTATTTAGTCTCTATTCATCTGAAGCATCTCACTTAGTACCATTAAATTTTTTGTTACATCTATTATTTGAATAGAAAATTGACTTTTCTTAGAACTGAAGTGTTCCTTTCAATTTTTCTTTTTTTAAAAAGCTATTTTCTTTAGGGGAAAAATAAATGAAACCCATGTTTGATAGAAGCTTCTTAAGTTTCTTGACTAAATGTCAGTTTAGAGTAGGGAAACAGTCCTCCACCAGTCCTAACCTAAGGATAAATTTCTCAAAGCATAAAACAGAAGAAGAAATGAGGCACTCTGAAACCAGAATCTGTTCATGGAATATAAGAGTTTAAGGAACATAAAATATTAATGCTACTGTGGAAAGCACTGTCAAGATGTCATCTGGAATATTATCTGCAATTACGATCACCAGTGTTCAGGAGTGGCTCATTCAGAGAGGATTCGGTGAAGAGACAGCTCTGAGGTTTAGAGGAATTGAGAGTCTGTGTCATGAAACTAAACAACTTAAGTTTAGCAAGGTAAGAAGACCAAGGTCTTAAACAAGTAAGACTTCCACAAAAGAATCAGTGAGAAAAAGTAAAATGGGAAAGAAAACTACATCAACCTAAGGCCAATGACTGACGAAAAAAGATGGGAATATAGTGGTTACAAATACATTTAGGCTGGAATTAGGATGTTTTTAATCATGGAAGAAGTGAGACTCTGAACCACCCTG
>JANXJH010000006.1:14929020-14939209 GCA_027564575.1 Spilornis abbotti | reverse complement strand
ATCTTGCTAATTATGTGACCAGATTGAGTCAAATGGGATGAGTTCTCATTTTACTGTAATTGATAACTTCAGTTCTTACCTGACAGCACAAAATAATTAATAATGACCGTGACAATTAATAATTGGGAAATACACATTGTAAATGATACTTCCAGGTTTTTATATGTGTGATAGGAATTTATAGCATGATAAATTATCTAGGGGAAATTGTTTTATGTTTTTGTTACATTTTTACTCACAGATTTCAGGAACAGTAAAAATAAGTATAATATAGGAAAAATGCTGCTGACAATGGGATTAATAACTTATGAATAAACTCTTTAGCTTTTAGTTAAATTGGACTGGTTTTGGATTTAATTATACCGATACTGGAATATTAAAATTTATTACTGCGATTGTATTTTTACAACTAAAAATGGAATAAACACTTCATAACCTGTGCTTAAGCTGAAAAGTCATCTTCTATAAATATTGTTCAATACAGTTCAGTTTATTATTGATGTAAAAGCCAAGTTGTTAATTTGAAAAGAAGAAAAAACATTGCATATTTGGGGGTTTTATAGGCTTTTTAGGTTTCTTTATGATTTCTATTTTGTCTGATGAAAAACTAAGAATTGGTATGAAATATGATAAAACTTGTATTTTCCATACAATAAACTGTATTTAGACATCTTGCATAGGCTGTACCAAGATGAATTTATGGCTGAGCTTTTTATGATGATCAGTAAGATGCAATTTTTGAAAGGTTTAGTACAAAAGCAGAAGACAAGAGCAAAACAAACCTAATAAACCCCTTAACTCCTAGGTGCCCTGTCTCCTGCTTCACCAGATCTGTCTGTTCTCATTTAGGTGGGCTTCAGCCCAGGAAAACAGTCTGTCTCACCAGGGATTTAAAGACTAAGACTTTAATGAGTGCTAACATTAGAAGTGCATGCAGACCTCTCCAACACAAAATAACTGAGATAAGAAAAATAAGTTTCAAAACCTGATAGTCATTTTTATGTCAGTAATAAAGTAAGTTATTTTTAGGAACATTTTAATGCAGATATTTGCAGTGTAAAGCTATTAGAAATTTTAATGAATTATTGGTAAAAGCTGTATATATTATTTCTTTTGGAAAGGGTTCTCACAGTAAATATATATAAATATGTGTATGCAAAGACATTTCAGAGGAATCATAAACTGGATAAAGTCCGTACTGAAGAAATTAGACTCTTCTTCCTGTCTGATAGTAAAAGATCAAATCCCTTGAGGCATTGTTTGGACAAATTCATCTACCCTAATGACTTTAAGAGCGAAAGCTCTTGAAATACAAGAACAACACTATAGACAACATTGAGCTCTTTAGTCCCTTTGCTGTTAGACCTTTCCTGATTTACTGCTGGACTAAACTCATTAACTACAGGCTCTGTAATAGTCCCCAGACCAAATTTTACAACTTCCATTTCAACTTCCGTCTTCAGCTCAGTCTTTGACCCGCTGTCCTTGTTAAATCCTTACATGAGCGTTAGCTTAATTTCAGGGGGAATTCTAGGGCTTTTGATCTGTGAGAGATGGGGTGAGTTTTGCATTGTTTTATGCTCCTTACATCATCCACAAGTTTTAATGCAAAACCTTGGAAACAACAGATTCATGTGAAAATAACAGTAATACTCTTCTGTCAAAAATCTAATTCATAGCTGCCATTTAAATAACCAAATTTCTGACATATGAGTCCTCTTTTAAAGCACTGTAGCACCAGATTCCTTGGCAATCAGTCTTTCTTCCACAAACCAATTTTTTTCACACTTTCCTCCACCTACACTGGCACATCAGTATAAATTGGTGGGATGATATTCTGTAAATTATATCTCAGAATGGCATTTGTACATTAGGAAATGGAAACCTAGTGGGAAAATATTTATAGCATATTTATAGGAAAATGGTCTGCAAAAAAACCCATAAGCAAAATCTTTGAATGTGGGTGATTCGATGATTTAGAGTCTATTTAAATCCATATTTTTTTTGTAAAGGGATACATTGATATTTCCACTTAACTGAAAATATGTTATTCTGAAAGTTATGAGCAGGTTTGCCTAGTAAGTCTAGCTTTAGGACTAAAATGTAGAAATGCTTTGTTATTTGTATTTAAAATTTCATTGATAGTACTGAATACCACCACTTTGATAAGAAATTTGGCTTGTAGAGGAAGATTGTAACTTCTGCTACAGAACCCATGAAATGAGATTACTTTGACCTGAATCATTGTTCAAGACGTCACCCCTACCCATTGTTAGAAAATGAAGATATGATATTTTAGCATTAAGTTGGCCATATAATAGAACTGCAAGGTAAAAACTTATATCTCAAAAATATCTTGACAGATTGTGACCTGAAGTTTCTGGTTTACCTGTGGAAGCACTGTACAAACAGAGAGGATGGAAGTAAGGGGAAAGTAAAGCACTGGTTTGTGTTATATGTTAACATATTTCAGTGTTAGCTGCTGATAGATAGATCTGAGGAATATAATTGAAAATTGCCAGAGAGGGTGAGAGTAAAAAGCAAGAACTGTCTTTGTAACTCTTGTCTCTATCTGCATAAAGATAATTCAGAGTCGTTTAGAGGAAAAAAATTAAACTTCATACTTCTGTGCACTAATGGTGCATACTGAATCCCAGCCCGCCACTGCACGTATACTGGCCGGCCAGCTACAGGCACACATTGTATTAGAAAAGCCTTTCCTCCCCATGGGAACAGTCAAAGTCTAATCACATTTTTATTACAAGATTGCAGGTTTTATGTCCTTTGAGTCCTAGTCCTAAGCATTTTGTGCAACTGGTACTGAGACAACTATTTGCCTAGGAATTGTTATTGCTTTATGGATTTTTTTTTTTTTTCCCAAAATGATAAAACTAATTCCACATGCAAGTGTATTAAATAAGCTGGTAATTTGCAATGATAGTTATACAATATTTAATGATACCTAATTCTCTGATGCCTGAGACAATTCCTGAGAAAAAATGAGAACACAAATGAAAATATTTCTATATCAGCCTCAGCTTGGCTATTCAGAAAGAACTTTCAAGCAGAAGTCAATTTATTAACTTACCAATTTTGAGGAGCTCTGTCTCAGGCAGGTCATAATAATCCTTAGTAATGTCGTTTTTGGTTGTCAACAAGTAGTGAGGCCTCTGGGGATCTATTACAGAAGTGAGGGTACTACATTGTATTTCAGTGCATCTCCATATCTGTTTGTGGCATTAATCTTGACGTGTTTCGATTGTTTTGTCATTCAACAGATTTAAACTTTTGAGAGCTTGAATTAGGGTGCTCTATGTAAAACGTTTTCAGTAAATCACGCTGCTTGGCTGATTTAGACCTTTGGTTGCTTTGCTAGGCATACAAATACAAGAAGAAAAGATCACCAAAAGAAGTGCAGTAGCTAAAAAATAACTATCAGTTCTCTCAAAGCTCTCTCATTATAGAAGTAGGAAATAGCTCTGAAAGTTGAAAAGTATGTCAAATTTTTGGGTTTTTAAGTATGTCCACTCACCAGCAGTAGCTCAGGCAACAGAGAGTCCTGTGATGCTTTCCAAACAGCACTTTGCATGTTGGCCACCCCATTCTTACTCAAATAGTTGGCAGGGGAGGGGGTTGTACACTCAATTTAAATGATAGTCATTAAGAAACATGTCTATTAAGTTGTCATGTTTGCAAGGGACCAAAGCAAGTCTGCCCAGAAACATATAAAGGCGATTTTATACAAACACCTGACCAAAAAAAATTATTCCTAAGTCATGAACTGTAAAATGGAATAATGAACGTTGTATATGAGATAAGATCTTGTCCGAGGTAGAAAATGTGTGTGGAGCCAGATTTAGATATATTTTTCGTTCCAGTTCTATGCTGTTTCTACACCTACCACATCTCTTGTACCTATCATACAGTGGAATGCATTTACTTTGTGTCCTAGACTTGCGTGGTTGTTTTAAAAAAAGCATGGTTCCTCAAGGAATTTACACCCCAAATGCAGCCACCATCGAACATGAAAATAACAAACAAATGGGACAGTAGGAAATTAAGAACAGGAGGTAAAGTAAATAAAAATAAAGAGCCAGAACTCCAGCAGAGTTATGGAAATTAGTGTAGTTCTATTGAAGCCTATGCAATTACACTAACTGAGCAATTGGTTCATTATTATTTTTATTTATTTTACCCTTTGTTCCTTCCCTTCGTTGGAGCTTTGAATTAGCTGAGCTGAATTAACATCAGCTGAAGAGCGGTCCTAATGTGAATATTGTTATGTAGCAAACTCTGCTATCTCTAAGGAGAGGGAAGGGGCAGAGTGGGTAGCTTCTGAAGAGGCCTTTGAGGGAAAAGAGTCACTATCTACCTAGACCACGGTTATGCTCGAGTCCATACTCTCTCTTTTTTTTTTTTTTCTTCTCCTTTTTGCCTTCCCCCCCCAATGCAGGTCATCCCAGTGGGGAATCTCACTGTTGTTATGGGTACAAGGGCACCAGACCTTCGAGGAAGGCAAGCGAGCCATCAAATGAGGTAGCAGCAGGTATGGTGGGGTCATATTCACGCTTCATAAAGACGCAGAAATTGAGTGTTCCTCCCTTCCCCGTGTGTTTTCCAGCCTATCCTCAAGCCTGTCTGCAGAAAGCCCGAAAGCCTGCGAGCAGGACTCAAATGCGCACCGCCGTGTTTGCAGCGTGGGTGATGGGTGGACCAGGTCCGACCCGTGCCATCAGGAGATCACTGAGAGGGCAGGGAGATGTACCCAGAGGGAACGCACAGCGTGGGGTGGCATGTGAGTAAATCATCACAATAGTGGGGAAATAAAGATAGGAGTATGGCCGCAAAGTTACAGTTTGGAATAAATGCAGTTTTTGACTGAGTTGGTTAAAATGGGTTTAAGGTAATGGTGTGGGTTTTTTTTATAATGGCTGTTTTAATTTTAACTCGGAAAGCCAAATCTATCCTTTTTATTAGAGCTTCATGAATAAATTAATGACTGTTTTGAAATTAATTTTCAGTACAAAAGACATTTCTTATCCAGATTTTATTTCCTGTAGTTGTTATACAGTAAATCTGCCCTGAATCAAAGACTTAACCCATTAGTCATTCAATGCTTATATATATATATATATATGTAGGCTTGTACATCATTACTTGAAAATACATTAAAAGAACATTAAGTGGATTTGCAGTTCCAATTCATCTGCCTTTTGCATTAAGGTACAGTCTTTAATTACATGTTCACACATACTCTAGGCAGTTTCCTACTATTTCTTCTTTCTTTTCATTATTCACTGCAGAGCCCTTTCACATCTTTAAGGCTTGAATTAAATGTGGAATTATACATTTGCTTTTGGTCTCATTTAGGACATTCATCAATGTGCCAGCTAGGTACCTGGAGAATATTAAGGCGTTTATCTCCTTTTGACATACAGGGCTACTATTTCCACCTTACAGCGAGAGAACTTTAAGAGAGGGAGAAAGCTGTTTAAAATGATATCAAGGCAGATTTAACCTGATTAAAAAAAAAATAAGGCTTAGAGGGCAGGGTATCCTAAATTCAGGACTGATCTTCATTCCCTGGGATGAAACAACCTCTATTTGGAGGTGCCTGTTTTTTAATCGAAAAAAGCAACTCTGTGTGAACAAAATGCCATTATGTGCAAATATAACAATCTCACTATGCGTTACTATTAGGGATTTGGCTATGAAGAGTTTTTACATAGATGTTAACCATCTGAGCTGCAGAGCTGCCCTCTCTAAAACTCAGTCTCAAGGGATGTGGCTGTTTCTGAGGTTGGTCATGAGACGGAGGAGCTCGTCGCCCTCCTGCCGATGAACACTAGAAATTACGGACTTCCTGACTGAGGTCACAGCCCCATGAGCTCAGAGCTTTTTTTCAAATCCAAATGAAATTTCACAGTACAAGGGAAAGTCACTTTTGTGACCTGTTGGCTCTCTCCATGCTGAATATTAAAAGGATTACTGCGCACAGTGGAGGTGTTGAACTTGACATAATTGTGTAGGACATAAAGAACAAGGCAACCCAGATACAAAGGTGTATTGTAACTACTAAAATAGAAAACATGTTACATGAAAGGTCTTCATACCTTGTTTAGTGCTCACAGACACAACTGAATCGGAACCATCAAAAAGAACACTGCCAATAACAGATAATTCAAAATCAGCCCAGAATAAACGCTGACTGAACTGATCAACTACGAGACCTACAAAGAAAATAAAGTTCAAACACGTATATAAAACCTGGAAAAAAAGTAATATTTTTATGTAACTGTACATTTATATATCATTCATATTCTTGTGAACACAAAATATCATGACAATGAAAAAACATGACTGAAAACCAACGAGAATAAAATATAACACCTTCCGCTTAAACCTTCCCCTTCAGGCAACTGTGGTTTTTTACTTTCTTTAACTTACTCTTCCAAGGTCAGTACCTTTTGAAACCCATTATCCTCAGCAGGTAGGGATATCTACCAGGTGGGAATTAAATATAGAATCTAATCCTGTAATTTGTTCTACCAACAAAAATTTGTTATGTCAATAGATTTCTAAGCAGTAGCACGAGTGTGACCACGCGTTAAAAACAAGGCATTCAGATTTCATAGTCTTCCTAACCTATACTGCTTCCACAAGTATATAATTGCATTCTTTTTTTATCACCAATACTTCACACGCAGTAATTATTACCGAATTAAAACTCAGATTATTTTAATTACATTAGTACTGCAAGACTTAAACAGCAATACTGACAGATGTATATATTTGCATATATATATATACTTACATGTTGTTATTTATGGCTTGTTTAGCGTAGCAAAGTGAAAACTAAGAGAGAATGTGATAGCTTTCTTTATGGAGGAACTAGTGATGGAATAAATACCAGAGCAGGAAAAGTTATTTAAACTAAAAGACAGTGTTGGCAAAAAGACATAATATGGTTATAAGTTCTGTCAGGAACTTAGTAGGAGGCTCCAAACCATCATTAGAGTGAGGCTTTAGAATGACATCGTTAGAGTAGTGAGAGTAAGAAAACACTGTTAGTTTTAATTCAGAACTTGATAAATTTGAGTGGGATAAGGTTAAATCAGCCGTAGATTGGACCTGTAACCTAGGAGGTCCTCTCCCCAGTCCCATATCCCTAAATGAATAGTTTCAAGTGCTACAATACGATGCAGATATAATATAAAATTCACATTGCATGTGATAACACTCTTAAATGTGTTAATACAACACATTAAATGACCATTTCTCTTTAAATTTTAGTGTTCAGCATATTTGTTTTGATAGCATGAGAGAACTGCTAGAACCACTCTGTAAAACTGCTTTGCAAGTTGCCATAGCAATTAAATTGTAGAGTTCTACGGTGTTCCTTTCTTGAATCTTAATTCTGTTGTATGATTTTTAAAATAACAAGCCAATATTTCACATTTTATCTTTATTTTTCTGGCTAGTTAGAGAATAGATCCAAATCTTTTTAAATTCTTGTGTTCCTTGCCTTAACCGTGCTAAATTATATCAACTGTTTTAATTTACACATAGTTTTGATTCTTTCTGTCTGCTTATATTGCTCATGTACATTGTAGGCAGCACAAGCCAGGGCCAATGATTTCAAAAGATCTCTAACAACTTGGGGATCTGTTCTTGTGTTTTAAACATTGTCCCTCTGTGTGGCTCCATTTGGCAACACTTCTAGGATGTATTTCTACTTAAAAATAATAATTGACAGGTCTTTCCCCCCCCCCGCTTTACTTTGCTGTTGATCCTTATAATCATGAACTCAGGCAGAACTGAGGGAGGGAGAAGAGAAAGTGATAACTGCCATGTGACAGAGGGGGAGCTGAAACACCAAGGTCTCTATTCAGTATTTCAGCTATAATGACCGAGGTGGAGAAAGGCTTTCTCAGACAGTTCAAGCTACCTTCTATCCTGGGTCATTGCACCCTTGTTCATGGAGACATGGAGTCCTGTGTTGATGTGGAGTCATTGTGGTATGAATGGGAGTGCCTTTCCTTCCAGACAGCCTATTAGTGTTTCAGGTGTTTAAGAAAGACATTATTTTTTTACAGTTGTCTGAAGGCATACTGGCCCCATGGCATAGTGCCCTGTTTATCTGTAATAATATAGTAAAATGGGTTTTGTTGCATGTACCACATGTAAAACTTTTTCCCTGTTCTTTCAGAGAATACTGTATAAATGCCAGCAAAGTTTGTTGGAGTTGATTTATGGCATAGGGGATGACACTTTACAGAGGTTGCCAAATCCAGTTTGACAGAAGATGATTTACAGCTGGTCACATCCAGGTGCAAATCCATCCTTCATAATGGGAACGTGATTCCTAAATGCTTGAAAGCATTCAGTCTGCTCTAGCTGTGATTGCTTTGCCAGCAAGTAAAAACCGGTAGTGGTTGGTAGTCGGTGAGCATGTGCTAAAAGCAGGTCTTGTGAGTAAAAAGATGCTGGTTTTAAATGGTCACTTCTCAAAGAGTTATGTCTTGATTAGAGGCAATGAGTGTGTGTCGTAAGTCTTGGAAGTGTTAAATAAGCAGTGTGAGTTACCGAGTCAGTTGATGTTTTTCCTGAATTCAGTTTGTTACTCCTCCAGCACTTGGAATCCTGTCAGTTACAGTAAACAGACTTTTAAAAAAACCTTTTTTGTAACATGGTATTTGATTTCCTTCCCTGCATCCTCCTCCCCTGTGTGCTTCAAGAATTCCCTCCTGAGTATCCTTACATAGAGGTTTTCATGGCCCAGGTTTGTTGGTAGGATTGAGTTGGAGGTTTTCAAAGCAGTGTTTCTGTTGATGTTCAGTACAAATACAGACAGTGTAACCAATATGTTGATATTTTAAAAAGCAATGTTGAAGCAGACGCATTTTTTGAAGAAACAGAAAGAACTCTTGTTCTAAGGCATGTTTGAAGAGTCACATTGTATAGTGGGTAAGTGAATAGTGCTTAGGAATGTCTCTGTTCTTTCTGGTTTGATGCAGTAGTAGGCTTACGCTAGCCTCAGGCTTTTTGGTTTGTGTCTGCTCAAGTATTTCTTTTGGTCTCTGTCCATTCCTTCAGTACAAGAAGTGACACATTCCTCATACTGGTTATGCGTTCTTGTTTCAGGAAAAATCCTTTGCTTACAAACCAAATAGCTGTTTAAACTGCTGTTGTTCAGCAAAACTGCTAGTGAGTAATGAAAAGAATAAATTTCAGTCTCAAGTTTTAATCTCTTTCAAGAGACTTGTGTTGGTAAAATAATGCTTTAAAGTACCGTACCTTTTCTTCTATAGAAAGTAAATCCAAAAAAGCCACCTCCAGCCTCTGGAAAAGATGACTGAGAGGAAAGCAGAGTGACGAAGGCAAGGAAGAAGCTTTGGATAAGCTCTGTAGTTCTACAGTGTAGTATTTTGGAAGATGTATTTCTCAATTTTTTTAACCTTAAATAATCCTTCCCATTTTTGAAGGCTGCTTTAAAGAACAACTTGATTTTCACATGCCCTGTTCGAAGAAGATACTTTGTGCTATACTTGTTTACAAAGGGTGGGATTTCATTGCCTGTACATAGGCATTTTATGCCTTGCGATAGCCCCCGGCCTTTAGCTGCCACTCCACAAAGACAGTGGCCTCCCATAAATCCTGTGTCATATTGTCAGCCCTGTGGGCCATGCTAAGTCACCAGCAATGTCACTAGAAGCCTTTGTGCAAGCAACTGGGTCCTGGGTCCCAAAGTGTCATTTTCTAGTACCTGAACATTATTCATAAATTGTGGAGAAAAAGAATACCCAGGTCATACTTGCTAATATAATTGTAAAGTCATTGGCTGGGGAAAGGGGAAGCCTTTGTTTAGTCCTTAGAGCAAGGATTCATTTCTGTATTTCACTTGAAATCATGATTGAATAAAATACAAAACAGACCTTGGAAATGAAGCAAACCCCACATCTCCAACCCTGATATAACTGCCCAAACTACTGTTTCAGTGCACATTGATTGTACAGTTCTTTATCTTTCTGCTTTTTGGATTTTCCACATAGTTGCAGTAGAAAATGTGAATGATGTCTTATATAGAACAATATACATGTCTGGGTCCACTCCTGGAAGAAAAGGTGTATGGATCAGAGGCTCTTAAGAGTAGGTAGAAATTTAAGGTAGAAATTTAACCTGTATCTCC
>JANXJH010000004.1:1393281-1406833 GCA_027564575.1 Spilornis abbotti | reverse complement strand
GTAAATGCACGCTGGCAGAGGAGACGGAGCCCAGGGGTCTGTCTGCACAGAGGAGCAGCCTGGCCACCAGCTCCAGAGCCATCACTTTGGGTGCTCTGGCTCCAGGTAAGCACCAGGAGACCACTGGATTGAACCAGATGAACGTTTCAGTTGCAGCTAAAATTTGGGGCATGTCATAGGGATGCTGGGTAGGGCTGCATTTCAGGAATGTCTCAGCATTTGGGGCAGTCTGCACGTGGTTCACGTCACAACATCCTTCAGAAGCACTTTTCAAAATGTTGGCAGTCTCAGTCTAACGTTATCTCACTGCACCTGTGGTTCAGGCTGGAGCTTGGACTTCTCAGCTTCACACAAAGAAATCCAGTGGCTGGGACCTGCCATCCTTTGGATGGAGGAAAATGGAAACCTCTATTCAGGAAAGAGTTAAGCTGTTGCTGTAGGCATGACATGGCAGAGGGTCAGCGTGTGCAGACAGAGCATCCAGCTCTCACATGAGCTGGGTGACTCAAGGCAATGCGTGCCTGTGCGCTGCAGTGCAGGATACAGCTCCGCTTGGTGAACCTCTCCAGCATCCCAGAAATAAGCCACTGCTTGCGAGACATGGAGGAAGCAAAGGAAATGTCAGAGAGCAGGAAAGGATTTTTTCATCTGGTAACATCTCCTGACCACCACCATCAGAGTGGCTGGAAGAGAAGGAGTCCTCCCTTACGCTGAATAGGACTGGGAACAGGAAGAGGAAGGCAGAGAAATACACTTCATGTTCTCTCACTGTGCTTCAAATTCATGTAGTAAAACTGGCAAGAGCAGGCAGTCACTGTGCCCATGGTGGTTTGAGCTACATTTCCACTACATTGCTGTGCAGTGTGGCAGGCTCCCCTGCTCTGTGGTTGCTGTGCCTGGGAATGGGAGGGGATTTTGGCTGCAGAGAGGTGGAACTACTCTGGTGATGCTTGCTGTTGTGGAGATAATCCCTTGAGCCAGCCTGCCTTTGCTGCTGTAGGAACTGCTGCTCTGTGATTGCCTGCAGGGAGGCTGGAGGTGCGGGAGCTCCTTTTGGTGGGGAGGGAGATGAGTCTGAGGTGAGAGCTTCTGGCTCTGCAAGCTACAGCCTTGGGTGGCATCTGCCACCCGAGCCATGCTGAATGGGAGGAACAGGGAAGCCCTCGTAGCCTGGTGCCTTCCTTTCCTGGTTTGGTTTTCCCAACCATTCCCTGAGGAGGTGGCTCCACAGGGGAGTAGAATTGAGCTTTGCCTTGCAGATAAGGAACGCTGCATAGAGCTGAAGAAGGCCTTATGCACTGCTCATGAGAAGTTCTGCTTCTGGCCGGACAGCCCCTGCCCAGGTTGGTGTCTCAGAGCCCGGCTAGCGCACATGTCCAACATTATTCTCTTTTTTTTCTCCCTTTCTTTCGCTGCTCTTGTCTCCTGTTGTAGGAACTGTGGTTTCTCTTCAAGTTCTCAAAGCTGGCAGCGTCATCACGGTCCCCTCTTTCCCTGTGGGGACAATGAAACGCACAGTGGCAAAGCAGTGTTTTTGAGCAGCCTCAGCAAATAAATAACTGAGCCACGGCTGGAACCCCAAGCCAGGCTGTACCCAGCCTCTCTTAACCTTTGCATGCTTCTAGAGCAGTTAAAATGCTTTTGGGGTTGTAACTGGGAGGGGACAGGGGAGGCTGGATGACGGGATGCTTAAAGGGCAATAGATCTCATCTTCAAAGCTGCGCTGCACGGGGAAGGGTGGTTGCAAAGGAAGAAGGCTGTGCTCAGCTTTTCTTTTAAAAGCCAAGAGACCGTTATGGGGAGGCCCTTCCTTTTTTTTGGAGATGAGGTGTTTGGGGTTTGGCGGGGTTTTGGTAGCGGGGGAGGGGGCCGCAGGGCCGGCTCCTGTGAGAAGCTGCTAGAAGCTTCCCCGGCTCCAGGTCGGAGCCAGCGCTGGCCAAGGCTGACCCTGTCAGCGACGGTGGTGGCCCTCTGGGAGAACAGGTTTAAGAAGGGAGCCTGCAGCGGGGGAGGAGAGTGGGATGTGAGAGAAACCCCTGTGCAGGCAGCAAGGGCAGTGAAGAAGGAGGGGAGGAGGTGCGCCGGAGGAGGTTTTGATGCCCCCGCAGCCCGTGGTGAGGCGGCAGGCTGTCCCCCCCCAGCCCATGGAGGGGAGCGGGGCAGCAGATGCCCACCCGCAGCCCGGGGAGAGAGGAGCCCACGCCGGCGCAGCCGGATGCCCCCAAGATGGCGGCGACCCCCCAGGAAAGCCCGCGCCGGCGCAGTCTGTGACTGAAGATGGGTCGGCGGAAAGGACCCACGCCAGGGAAGTTTGTGAGGAACTGCAGCCCGCGGAAAGGACTCATGCCGCAGAAGCTCATGGAGAACTGCGTCCTGTGGGAAGAACCCCACGCTGGAGCAGGGGAAGAGCGAGGAGTCCTCCCCCTGAGGAGGAAGGAGCGGCAGAGACAACGGCTGGCGAACCGCCTGTCAGACTGTCAGCCGCCGTTCCCCGTCGCCCCGCGCCGCCGGAGGGAGGAGGTAGAGAGAACCGGAGTGGGGCTGAGGCGGGAAGGAGGGGGGGGGAAGGTGTTCTCAGGTTTGGTTTTTACTTCTCAGTACCCTTGTATTGATTTGATTGGTAGTAAGTTAAATGGATTGTGTTTCTCCCCCAAGTTGAGCCTGTCTTCTGCCCGTGAGCGTAAGTGGGGAGTGATCCCTGCCTGTCCTTGTCGCGAGGCACGAGCGTTTCTTTGGATTTTCTCCTCATCCCTGAGGCGAGGCTGGGGGGGGAGGAGTGAGCGAGCGGCTTCGTGGTGCTTTGTTACCGGCTGGGCTTAAAGCACGACATGAGGATTTACCTGAAAAAAAAAGAAAAGAAAGGAATGTACTTAATATGGCACACATTTAATCTGTTATTAACTACTAAGATGTAAGTGTCTAAGAGAAAGTCCAGAGCGTTTCTCTCAATCAGCATCAGGTTATTTTACTGAATCATTCGCATATAATACGGCTTTGGTGTTCTCAGTTACCTGGTTGATGGATGCTGATCAAGCTCCTACAGTGGTCTGCATACCAGACTGCATGTCAAAAAGAAACTTTGCCTTGAGAAGGAGAAAGGCTCTTTGCTTGCTAGGGTGGGTGCCCAGGTGGCCGCTTGGGAAGAGAAGTCACCAGAAGAAAGGACAGAAAGCGAGGCGGGAGGAAGTTAGCTGTCTGCCACTGGCTTCTGAGTGAGGGTACTTTTCAGAACAGGTACTCAAGGCACCTGTTATCCCTGGCATAGATGTCACTGGGGAATTTTGCAGAGTTGTTGGGTAAAACCTGGCTCAGCAAAACTCTGTGGGCTTTAGGGAGGTGAGAATTTCACCCATAATGATGGGACCTCTGTTCCCTTCCTGAGGCTGCACTTTCCCCGGGGGTTCGATAGCTCTTTCCCTTCTGCAGTTACGTATTTTGCCCCCAAATCTGTGATAAATGGAAAGTTTGTTTGTCTGGAATTTATCAGTTTGATAATAAACTGAGGGACACGCTCCTTTTACTTGTCATAAAACAGCGTTTCTGCGATTATCTTCTGTGAAAAAGTTGTATTACGTGTTCTTCCTCTAAGCCAGACATTTTTTGAAGTATTTATATTCAGGGAGGTGCAAAGTTCAAGAGATGCACACAAATAGAAAAGGCTGTGAGCGTGGAAAGTCACAGAGTAATAAACATGGTGAGAGAGTACGTATGATTTGCACACGAAATTGCACAGCATTGCGCAGGAAAACATGAGCTTTGAGGAGCCAGAGGTATACCGCCTTCGTCTCAGAGCTGGATTTCTGTGCCATTCAACAGGGAAGTACAGCATGATTCTTTTCAACGATGGCACCAACTTGGAATCTTAACTTTCAGTAGGATGCAGGGTTAGAAGTACCAAACATATCCTTTAGTTAATCTAATCTAACTAAAATAATAAGTAAATCTGTAGCAGAGGTTAATAAGCTGGCTCCTGACTTGAAGGACATTCCTGAAACGGTCGTCAGTGGTTTTCAGCTCGGTGGGGATGGCACAGGAAAGACAAAACCTGGAAAAGGTGATAAGGAACTTAATTCTGATGAAAAGACAATGAGATTTGCATCAGTCTAGCACACATTTCATTCTGTTGTTACTGCTGGGTAGTTCAGGAAGGCTCCAGAACAGAAATAACGTGTTGATGGAAACTTTCCATTGATGAGTTTTTTTAGTGCTCTCTGGTCATGCCCTGTAAGTCAAGGAATACTCCTAAGGAGCTCAAAAGGGGCAAAGTGATAGGAAAAGGTACCAGCTTAGGTGGAAAAGTTGCTCCGCTGGTTAAGGAAATAAGATTATTTGGTACATACGTTTTGGAAAGGGAAGCTTCTGAACTGCTAAAAGTATCTCGTTCTATGAAGCTCTTAAAAACCTTATTTTTCCAGCTACTTCTGGAAGACTTCTTGTGAACGTGAAAATTGTTTCTCAGGCATAGTCTCAAAAAATGAGAAGGCGCGTTTGAATTGAATTGCATGGTCTGGAGATGAACATTTTCCTTGGGCTAGGAGCCTGCAGGGAAATAAATGTCAGCTAGATGATAAAGAAAATAACCTTCTTCCAGTAGTGGATTTTATTTTATGTTATGTGGAACACTGTCTCTCCGTGAAAAATAGAAAAGGGAATCTGACTGCCTAATTAAGATTTCAAATAAAGATCTGTTACGCGATAAGGGAACAGTCATTGATGCGGATGTTGCAAATTAATCCCCTTCAGTGAAAAAAAAAACCTAAAGAGGTTTGCTGATTCCATTCATAATAGGTGTACTGGATTGTTTTTAAAATACTATGCTGTCTGCCATCTTTCAAAGAATACTGTCCCCTTTTTTTCAGGGAAAGGAATCAATAGGGAGTTCCCCTTCTTCCCTCCAGCCTTAAGCTGGATTTTGCTTTCATGCTAGCAGGAAGATCGGATATTTCAGTCCGTTAACCCCAGGGTCTTTATATGGGAACAGGAATTCACTGCTTTGGAAAAAAAAAAAAGATGAAAGGGAATTAAATTTAAAGCTAAAATGTCCCCAAATGACAAAGTAATATTTTCTTGAGTTCTTCATTTATTTCCTAGTTCTTTGTGCTCTTTAGCTGGTTA
This sequence comes from Spilornis abbotti, assembly GCA_027564575.1. Taxonomy (NCBI): domain Eukaryota; kingdom Metazoa; phylum Chordata; class Aves; order Accipitriformes; family Accipitridae; genus Spilornis; species Spilornis abbotti. Next base: position 1,401,718 of record JANXJH010000004.1, on the reverse strand, counting down.
AATGTTCTTTTGCTGTCAACAGACCCGATAATCTTTTGCTTCTCTGCACACAACCTTCTCGTTGTGTCTTACTGATAAAGGCTGCTCTCTTCTTCTCATTAGCATTTATATCTGCTCTTTTAGCAGACTGTTCTATTATTTCCTTATTACCTATAAGGAAATATTCTATCCTGCAGTGTCCTTTGGCGATCACAGATGCTCTGACTGAATCGAACTATTTCAGAGCATTGCAGAGGACGTGTCGTTTTGGAGCACTTTTCCGTGGACAGGCAGCGGTGTTCTTACCGTGGGTCTTCACAAAGGAAAGGAGAGTTGAGAAGTCAGTGTTAATCTCCCGTGTAATGATACAGATCAAATAAAGGAAAACATAGTGAATAGCTGTGGCTCTGCTGCAAAACGTGTTTTTCTAAGAGCAAAGAAATTGGAAGGTAAAGGAGAGAGAAATTGGAGGAAAATACTGGGAATGGCCAAACATGTAAAGGGAGGCTATGACATATGCTGGCATATCAGTTCAGAGTTTTTGTGGCAGACGACTCTAGACTCATCCACTCATGCTGTCCTTAACCTCATTATTCTGTGCACTCGGCTTTGGCCTGCATGGGAAAGCTGAACCGACCGTAGCGAGTACTGCGTATCAGAGACGCGACAGCAGGGTGCGTGGACCAGAGGCCAGCGCGTGGGGAGGACGGGAGCGGAGGCACGGGCACGTGGTGTGCCAGAGCTCTGATACCGTTCAGGGAAATTTGTTATCTGAGCGTTCTTGGTCTGACTAGCATGCCGTTAGCTCACGATACTGGTACTGTGTCTCTGTTGGGTGTTTCTGTCTGGTCTGGGATAGGAGCAAATTGTCACGAGCGCAGAAAATGCAGGACAGCAGTGCAAATTTTGGAGGAGGTTTGGGGAAAATGGTACGCCAAAATGTTGCTGTGTGGTAAAATAAAGATTTTCACACATTTTTTTTAATGTGGTACCCATGGCAAGGTTTCAGATACCACAGGTGTCAGCATTGGTTACGAGTATCCCTAAAAGGAGCACCAGTATCTCTCCCTGTGCTAGCTGGAGGTGGCTGGTGTGATACACATGCCACAGTTTGGAAATGCAGAAAGCGGGATGTTAAAGCCAGGCATTAACGGTTTTTCAAAGCTTGGCATAACTTTGCAGATGCAATAATCCTTTTCAAATCCATCTTTTTTGAAAGAAGTATTCTTCTGTGAATAAGAGCTGAAGCCTCTTATAAACAGCTTTGAAACTTCCACATTGTCTGTCATAGCTTGCCCTGAAGCCCCAGTTCATCAGACAGAGCGTGTATTTCTCACAGGTTCTTCAGGAGATTATACTATTTTAACTATTGCCATCTCAAGTCTTACTTCCAATGTGTCTCTCAGTTTATGATCAAGTCGATGAATTCCAGGCAAAAAGGACGTTCCATTGGGCTGCCAGTTAAATTTAACTTAAGCTATATTTTATTATCTTCTGTGATCTGCTAGTAACGATCGAGGAGAATTCGTTACGGCATTTAAGCATCTTTACAAATGTTAGCCTAAGGCTTTTCCCCTTTATGATTCTTTTCCTTGAGTTGTTTGCATAGACATCCTGTGGGTGTACAGACTTAATTCTTTCTATAGAGAGAATGGCATATTGCTAATCCTCCAGAAACAGTTCTTTAGCTTTTTTCAAAAATAAGGAATAACAGTAGAATATTGGAAATGGAGCTTTTATTCAACAAAACAGCAATAATCTGGAAATAAATGGTCCGGAGCCTTGGTTGCCTGCACGTGGACAGACCAAAGAAAGGTGGCTGCTCTCTGCCTTGGCTGGAGGGTTGTTTCCCCGAAGCACTGCACCTCTGTCCTGTTTCCAGCTTTCTTCACCTGCCATTCACGTGTGCCGGTCCCAGAGGGACGATGTGTGTTGCAGCAGGGGCCAGCTGGGACACGGCAAGGAGACCCTGAGCTGGGGCTGGACACTGTTTGGGAAACAGACACAGGCTTCTGGTCTTCCAGAAACCCGTTCCACAAGTGAAGAATTGGAGAAACATCAATATGGCAGTACCATCTTTTTCCATGGGATTTCTTTCCTGTCCTCAAGAGTCCTGCAGTGTGGCTACCTCTTCATGGTAAACACCCGAGGCCATCATCCTGTGGGGAGGGTCATTTTGTGCCTGTAGAGCTTGAAGGTGGGATGGGTCATGAAGAGATCCAGCTTGAGCTTACAACGTCTGCTCAAATCAAAGGCAAAATTCCCGGTACTTCAGCAGTGGAGGACTGCGCCTGTAGTAGGTGGTTTTACAACGTAGCCACTCTCTTGGACAAAGCTAAGCATACACAGAGGTGTCCGCAGGTCCCCAGCATTAAATTTAAAAAAACACATCTAGAATTTCAGGAGTAATTTTCGGTTTCATTTCTGTTCCTTATTTTTTTCCCACAGGTTCCCCAGGTGGACTTTTCGTACTCTTTTTTGGTATGTTAAAGCTGCAGCACCATTCCCAGTTGTTTTGTTTGTGCTACTGAGAATTACTTCAACAATTTTCTTAATCAGATCTGTGTGGAAGGGTTGATTTTTTTTGACAGTCTTTTTCTTTAACAAATACATTTTGCACTAGCATACTTAAATGACGGTAATAACAGAGCACTTGTAATAAAACGGCATTCCTTTATAAATTCCCATTTCCCCTTCTAAATACTTTGAACGTCTGTTTGGGGTTTTATTTCTTTGGTTTCCATTCTCTGTCATCCTGTTAAGGAATAAAGCATCTACCAGATTTACTTGCGTCTGAAAAGTGAAAGACGGTGTGGTCTCATTGACTTAACAGGACCAGAAGCCCGTGTCTGCCGCTTTCTTCTCCTCGCTTTTCAGCTGAATCGCTGGACAAAATTTGCCAATCTTTGAGTTGTACTCACCATCCAACTATTCCCATTAATGATAATGGTACTTGGGGTGCTGGGCACATTTGAAAACGATGATTTTCTGTTCCACTTGTATTTAAATGAAGTCACACCATTCATTGCTTTACACTGGTGATGGGACGGGTAGGTTACGCTTGCAGCAGGTTTTAAAGCTGGATTGCTTGTGTGTCTCTCCTGTATACAGTTATCCCGCCATCTTTCTTTCCTGCTTTCTGAAATGGTGGGTTTTTCTTCTATTATTTTTGTGGTGTTCTGCCCCGTGTTATTTTAGAGGGATTCTGTTATATTTCCAGAGAGCTCCCTTCCTCTCCAGATACCTAATCCAGATGCCACTTTTGGCTTGGACACGTCTTCTAGCTTTTCATATTGTCTCATCAGAGCGGCCATGGCATGGGTTGAATTACGTTGGTCTGATGCTTGTGTCGGTCTCTGCAAGCTGCACTTAAAACCACGTGAACTCCTTGCACGCACAGAAAACCTGTGTGTAGCCCGTAAGTAGGCATAACAGAGGTGTTATCTCCCTTTTCAATCCGATTAAAAACAAGGTATTGATGACTTGCCTTAAAGAAAGACCCGTGTGAAGTGACTCCACTTACGTGAAGTTCATTTTGTACTATTAGTGTTCTCAGTATTTTTAAGACTTTTTTAGCTGTAAATTTATTACATAGATAGCCTTACAGAAATTCCAAAGCAGTACAGGCTCACGTTTAAAACTATTGGATCTAAATTCCCCATACCTCGTTCCTTCTGCTGTCTCACTACCTTAGTGACATTGAATAGTATTCGCTTCCCAAGAAGTACTTTTGGAATAGTCTAACAGTAGACTAAAAAGGGTTGTAGAAATAGTTACCAGAAGTGATTTTTCAGATCCCAAACCCATAGTCTTTACTCTCCAGAATATTGATTCAGTGGTATTTTCCATCATTCTGCTTACCCAAATGGTGCTGAGGAGCAAAGACTGTGGGATTAGTTTCCTATGCTCTCCTGGGCTCAAACTCGCAGGGTTTGGTAAGGGGTAGAAGAAGGAAGGAATGTTGAAGGAAGTTGAAGCTGAAACAGAACATAGTGTACAGAACCAAGGTGATGCATCCAGAGTAACCCAAATATGTAGCAAGCACTATGTCTTCTGAGTCCCAGTCCACAACTTCAACTAGAAGATTAATCTTTGCATTTTCAGTGAAGCCGTAGAGACAAAGAAATTGTGATAAATAAGTTTTTGATCTGTTTTCATTACCTTCAAAGTTATCTTGGAATTTATGTCAATGTTGCAGCGTATATGAATGAGATTAATACGGTTGTAACAAAAAAGGGGGAAAAAGTTGGGGGGGCGGGGTGTTTTGTTGTTTTTTTTTTAACACGGGCTTGGTAAAATAAGTATTTTTGTTCAAGAGCTTAAAAGAGATTGAAAAAACAGTGTCTTTGGGATTAGCAAAGTGTGGGAATGGAGCTGCTTTTACATCCAGAGCTGTTTCAGAGTTTGCTTTTACCTGGCAGCGTGCCTTTGAGCATTTGCATAAGGCTTTGATCTAGGTGCCTGAATAGGACACAAGGGACAGTGTGCCAGGACATTATCATTAAGTGTTCTGTATTTGTTCTCTCAGCTGCTTACTTTGCATTGTAACGGGCTGTTGTTTTTTCATACAGTTCCCAGCCCCCAGGCAGACACCGGCACAGGTGAATCCTGCCTGCAGGTACCACTGAGCAAAGGTTTCTAAGAGCAAACCCAAATATTTATTCACTACTTTCTATAAAACTGCATTTGCACACTTTTTTTGCAAAAGAGTTTCCTTATGCTGCCAGCGCCACCAAATAAAAATGTTCCCTTTGAAATCCACTTCATATCTTTCTCTCAAAGATTTAATTGGCTAAAATGGTATCAAGAGGTCTGCACCGATCCCAGGATATGATGACTTTTAAGTAGGGAGCTACTGTGGAAGTTTTCCTTTGGCAGCTTCCCTGAGCTCCCTGCAGACTCTATCCCCCAGCATCTAGCAGTCTATAGACAGAAATCAGTACTTCTTGAGACAGTAAAAGGTGGTAGCAAATTACAGGAACGCTAGCCAAGTTACAGAATTCACAATCAGTTACATTGGTGCTTCCTCTTCCGAGTGCTGGGAGGTGCGTGGAGGTCTGGCTGACAAACGTGAGGCTGTTTCAAAGAGATTACTCGGAATAAAAAAGATTCAGCAGCAGAATACTTCCGAGGACAATATTTATCTACCTGATACAAGAAGTGAGATGTCCGAAATCGACACAGCAAATTATGACAAATTGAGACTCATGAGATGAAATGAGTAATGAAATTAGTAAATTTCCTCCATTAGCTTGCCTGCTGAGGAAGGACACACCTAAGTAAAAAATGAACTGCCAGGCCGCAGTAATGTAAAAACGTGAATGCCTGTGCCAGGGATGTGTGTCACCTTATGCCAACTTAGATGTATGAGCAATAAGTAGGGCAGGGGCAGATTAACAGAACAGGCAGAGAAAGCAGCTCTAGATTTCCTTTTTTGACGTGGTAAAAAAACAGTTGGAAGGCACATATTGCATATGATAGCAGGGAAAATTATATCGTAATACAAACAGACATGCACTGCAAGAGAGAAATCTAGCCACGGATAATTAAGTCAGTCATCTAGTTACCTTTTTTTTTTTTTTTTTTTCATTTTTGGATGACACTTCTTTGCAGTATTTTGACCTTGGAAGAAAAAAAAAAAAAGAAATTGGAGTAGAGTTGAAGGGAAAAGTTGATTCTGATGTTCTGACAAGGGGGCTTTCCAAAGCCCTTAGCAGTCACCCAAGCATCCTTCTGAGGACAGTAGTGGTGGATGCTGCCTGACCGTGAGTTATCTGTGGTGAGTAGGAGTTTGAGGATTAATCAGAATAGTAGTGTGCTGCGAAGGAGAGAGCTCTGGAAGAAAATTGCCTGTGAAAGAGAGAACGCGAACAAACAGGAAACAATGGGAAACATGCAGGGCAGGTTGTATGCAGTTACTTTCTACCCTCGGGTCTGTGTTTTTATAAAAGCTGAAATGCTTTTGCTTATTGGCAAAGAACGTGTGGAGAGAGCAAAAGCCTTTGCTTGGCTGCAGGTTGGGAAAATTGCCTGTGAAGGTAGTTCTAAGTATTTTAGCCATTACTGGCCAAGCGGGTAAAGGGGAGTCCTGTGGCAAGGCTACAGCAGTAGGCAAAGGGATCTTTGTCCTCTCCTTCGATCTAGTCAAACAAGTCGCTTCAGTCTTCACCACTACCTTACATCTCCCAGTGACTCGGTCTCTTAAAGGAGATTAATATTATCAGCCAAGAGCGGGTGAGATTTACATAGCCTTACTGTAGTACTCTCAGCCTGTGCTGGAGGAAACAACAGCATTTCAGGCTATGGCTGTATTACCACGTTAGCTGAAGGTTTGACTTGGGGTCTCAGCTCGACCCCACTCCTTACACGTTGCTTTAGCACTAGTCTAGCATAGGCAGCTGGCTTCGGGCCTGAGGTTTGTCTCACGTGTGAGCTGCACACAGGGAGTGGAGGCATGGCTGCCGATAGTCAGCCCAAGGGCAGGTTTTCTTTTTAAATGCTCCTCTCAGAATAGTTTGGAGGAATGAGCTTCCATCAAGCCGAGTTCATTAAACTTTAGAAAGCACAGAGAGGTCTTTGAAATGGCAGAAGTTCCAGTAACCTGGCAAATGAGTGTTGTTATTTCCACACTGCTGATTGCCGGGAGTTTATGAAAAACCAGAAGTAGTTGTGGTCCTGCTTTGGAAGGGAAGAGGATGCAGGAAGAACAGGGTTGCACAGTGGCATGCCATTTTCACAGTCATTTAATGAAGAGCCTGGCTACCACGTCAGGTGGCTAACAGACGTTCATAAATCCTTTCATTTTCACCTTTTGATGGCTTGGGCATGTCTCTACAAATGAGAAAGGGGAGCAAGGGGCAGAGCTCCTTGGACAGCAGGTGTGTTTTTTACCAGCAGGTTACGCAAAGTTCCCATGGACAGAGCTCTTGGAAATTATCCCGTCACTGAAAGCTAATGAGAGCCCTTTGGTCCTGTGGTGGACTCTCTGTCGCGTAAGCAATGGGGTCGAGGCGGCCCGTCCCCAAGTGCAATGTGGTGATTTCCCACAATTTCTCAATGTGCTGATGCAGCCCGTTCTTCAGAGCAAGAAGGTGTGCTGTGGGGTGGTGCTGTGCATATGTAGCGTGCGTATGCAGATCCTGTGTGGTATTGCCATGGTCAAAAGGGGCAGGAGATTGCGTACGCTTCACTGAGAAGCTTCCTGACATCCCGTTCAGCACCTGCACTGAACTCTTGACTTGATGAACTGGGTCTAGTGGCCTATGATTTAATTTTACTGCAGATTAAATATTGACAACCTAGAACTGTTACTCTCTGCTGACACCTTGATAAATGTTGATGGCTTGATGTGTAGAATGTGAGATCGGCTATCTTCCTTAACATTACTTTGAAAGAAGAAAATAAACTCTTGTGAAGAAGATTATGGTGAACAGCATATCACTGTGAATGTTGCCACACTGTGCTAATTAGATGTGGAAATTGCGATGGTTTCTGTGACACATGTAATTAATTTGTATGCCTTTCCAAGCTTTTGTGGAACAGATATCCTGCTGAGCTTAAGCCATTAGCACAAAATACCGAACAAAGTATCTTGCTCTGTTTTTCTTTTCACAGTATTGAAAGCTAATCGGGGACCTTTGCGTAGCATTGAAAAAAAATCTCAGATGCATTTTGCTGGATCAAGCAGCAAATCCAACCCTTGGCCTGAACGTGTGGACTCACGGTATAAGTTAGCATTCCGTTAACTGCAGTGGTGTTACGTAGCTGGTTATATCAATGTCAAACGCAGCCAAGGGTTCAGGGATCAACTTCCCATAGGAGGAATGACGACGAGGAAACAAAACCACCGTGAAGTCAAGTATCTTGTCTTGAGAGCTGTTCTCCAGCTGGCAGAAAGGGGAGAAAGAAAATTTTACCTGGGTACTCAGTTTTTCACATGTTTCTGGGAGTGTTGGAAGAGGTGTGTGATTGTTGCTTTGAAGAGAACCTCTAATGAAGTTACAGAAGGAGGGGAACATCCATGCTCTGCTCAAAGGCAGCTACCTTGATCTGGCAGGAGCTGTTACCTGTGTGACCTGATCTCGTGGTTCAGTGTGTGTGTGTATATGTATGTGTTTTTACCCGCTTTGTGTTAGGGCCTTCCTCTGCTTTTTCCTTTTCCCTGAAATCGAGCACTTCTGTCCTCTGATTTGCAGCTTTGGCTTAGTTCATGGTGCTAGAACGCTCTGTCAAGAAGATCCAGACCATTAAGCATTAGGCTGTGTGCAGTTCTTTACAGGTGTCTATGTTTGCTCCATGAGATAGTACCCTTTTCACATGGCATCTTTTGCATTGACAAGTCTTAATCAGATGCGATTTAAACATCTCCAGGAAAGCAAATCTCTTTCCACAATTGCATACAGATGCTCAGCAGCATCCGTGCTTGTTTTTAACCATGCATGGATCATGTCATTGATTC
>JANXJH010000002.1:14944544-14954979 GCA_027564575.1 Spilornis abbotti | reverse complement strand
GATTACAGCAGCTGGGGCCAAAAGTTTTCAGTCTGATAAACCGACATAAAAATGGCCTGATTTTAAGAAGATAAACACAAAGCGTTTGTACCTCTAGAGAACACCAACTAGTGCTTTTATATTTAAGTACTGAGTTACAAGCACCTATGTATGAAAATGTGTAATTGCAATTTAGACGCATAGGTCTTCACAGTGGTGGTATTAGTGGAGAAAGTTCAGTGTTTGTGATAAGTTCTGTTTTGAGGCTGTTTTTCTGGGAAACAAGTCTTGGCATCTTGCTTTGAACTACAGAGAAAAACATTTACCTACTGTAACTCAGTATTACATATGGGAATATTTACCTTTGAAAAATTCCAAGAGGAGACAGTGGAGCTCATCCAGATATCATCATGGACTGGGTTAGTTGACCTTGGCGTTCGCAGTAGTTGAGGAGGCTGTTTGCAATATGACAGCGCCTGCTGGCATGAATCAAACCATGAGTTGTCCTGCCCTTTTGCGGTCGTATACCACAAGCATAAATCACATTTGTCTAGGGATTATGAATGCTAAGAGGTGGTTTGCACCAAGTCTCTGCAGTGGTGTGCAGACACCAGCATGCGGATGTGAACTTCTTGTTGATTTCCTTCTGAGTTGCAGTTTTGGAAGAAGAGGAAAGCCTCCCCTCTTGTTGCTAATAGGGTTTAATATACTTCAGTGTGCTGTAGGAGTCAAAATGTTTTAATTTCATTTGTCTTAAAAGAGAGCACAGTATGTGTAAATTGCTCTATGAAAATGAAAGGGTGTTTTTTTGTTTTGTTTTTTTTTTTTTTTCTTCCACAAAGAGATTAGCTTTTCTATTGGTAATTCCAAACGTAATTGAATTCAGCCTTCATATACAGGATGTCTCTTCAGGAAGATGTGGGTCAAATAAGATTTCTTTCAGCTCCTTGCTTAGCTTGAATGAAAAGCTTGCTGCATGTTATGGGACATTTAAAGAGATCCAAGACTTCAGGGGTGTATGTTGCTAATGCAGAGCTGCAAACACATGAACTTGTGTCAGCGCTAGGTTACAACATCAGCGGTGTATGAATTCCAGGCACCATTTCTGCAGGGGAGCAGGCACTGCAGTGCAGCAGCATGGGATGAAAAGGATCTTCTGGATCTTTGAGTGCCCAGTTGCCAGGTATCACACTGTAAGCTCCAGTTTACATTAGTGAGGTGTTTTCCCCCTCTCCAGCTCTTAAAAGACGTCACTGCTCTCCCATGCTTAGCAACCTCTTTAACTTCCAGTCCTCATTAGTTTGTGGGAAATTTATGCTAGTGTATTCTTGGACTATATTTCACTGGAGATCAAGCAGGAGATTTCCTGCCTTGTGTCTCTCTCTCTGTCTCCAGTGTTCTGGTGCATTTCCAGAAGGAGGTCATATCCTGTCAGGCTTGACTTTGCACAGTTAAACCAGCCCACTTCTTCTAATCTCCATTCTCACAGTGCATTCTCTTCTTTATCCTTGTGTCTTTTCTCTGCACTTGTTTGTGTTTTCACTTAACTTTTCAAAATGTGGGTCACCGGTACTGTACACTCTTGTTCCAGATGACGTTGTAGTGATGTATAATGAAAATGATATTTCCTGTCTTTACTGGCAGTGTATGGTACAGCATACTTCTCTTTTGTATAGTGCATCCTGCTGCATCCTAGACCAACTGATACATATGCACCAGGCTGCCTTTTTCTCAGTTGTCAACTCGAGATCTTCCAGTTCATAGCAAAAGTAGCTTTCAATTGTGTGATCTTTCAGTTAGTAATATGAAGTTTCATCCCATTTCTGTTGCTGTAATTTGGCTGTTATTAGTCCCCAAGTGCATGCTTATGCATTTAGTAATGTTGAATTTCATCCCATTTCTATTACTCCACTCCTCAAAATCACATGGTACTCTCTTATGATATCCCAATGCTCCTCCACAATGTTAATGCCTCCAAACTATAGCACAATCCTAAGGGATGTTTTCGATTTTGACAGCCTTATGTGGAATTTGAATGGTCTTTTATGTAACCATCCAAATTGTTACTCATAATAGTCATGCCTGAGTGCTTTTCTCAGGGCATATAGTACTGAATCGGGGCCTCTTTCATGAGTGTTATTTGCCCTCCCAGTCTTCCCCACTTTGTGTTGGTGATTGTCATGTATCCATTGACTTTCGGAGTTGAATGGGAATATCCATGGGCTGAATTGGTCCCCAATATGTTTGGGTAAGTGGCAACATCACTGCATTTGTTCTCATTTCAATGGTAATTCAATCATAATCTGCAAAGCAAATGAAATAACTGTAGCAGTAATTGAATTTGCTAAGGCTTTTCTACCCTGTAATAAAATTACTTCTGCTCAAATCAGCTAGAGAGTAGCAAGCCCCTGGCCTTTGCATCGTCTCTGGATTCTTGGGAATAAATGGGTTTGTGCTAAATCGCAGCTGTTCAAAAATTCAGCTATGGAAAGCATCATTTTTCAGTTGTGAACTGGACATTCTAATATAAACTCCATATCCCTTTCTTTCAGAGCATGCAATGTGGCATGTGCATTATATAACTAATATACAACACATAAAACATACTTTCATGAATGAAATAACAAATATTTAGCAAATGCTCTTAATCTGTACTTAATCTAATTTATTTAGCACCTGGTATTTTCTCTTTCTAGGCTGTATTGCATTGTCTGTGGCCAGTGTGTTAATTTTTTTTAGTCCCACATTGAGTATAACACAATCAGTATTGATACAGAAATATCAAGACAAGAACTGCTCTGTGATCATTATTAGTGTGATAGACTATCAGGTTTGACAACGCTGCTGCTGTGAGTAGTCTATGCTAAGTCACTTAAGTAATTCAGATACTCTAAACAGGTGAAAAAAAGTGACAGCTGCATCAGTATGGTGGCATATTTTAAGGACTGGGGGGGCGGGGTTCACAGATCTAAAGTAGAAAGCAAATTCTGTGATGGCTCAGGTCTGTGGTCAGTGTGAAATCACTTTGCGCATCTAGCCTGACTTTCCCCCCCGCCCTCAGTGGAGCAGGAAGGCTCTCTTATTGGCAGACTGCCCTTTTTCACTGAGAAATGAGAGAGAAAACACAGGAAGCATTATGCCTCATCCTCCGCAGAGAACTGAGCTCGGAGCATGCAGGACCCACAGGCAGCACCTGCCTTTCCCATGTGTCCTAACAAAGCAGACCCAGGAGTGCTGCAGCCTGAGCTCTCTCTGTGTCCCCCTGGAAAAGGAGCTATTTGGCTGTTCCCTTAATACAGTGTGTTTGCCTCTGAATGAATGGGGGACAGAGAGAAGACCCAGCCACTTTGAGTGCATGTGTTCGGGCTGAGTTTGTTAATGGTCTGTTCATTTTCCTCCATTGTGCCTGCAAGAGAAGGATAAAACTAAACTGAAGTACAAAACCTGGCATATGATACCTACACGCTTATATCCCTATTAATTATATGTTGACCTCAAGTAATCGGGGTAAAGTTTGTGTAGAATTCAAAGGAAAAGGGAGTCAGGTATTCCAGATCAACGTTCCAACCAGTATGTTGTTCATTTCTTATGTGGAGTGTATGTTAGATGAAATAATGACAGTGCAGTGTTGGATTATTTTGAATGAGGTAAAAAGACCCCTTGTTTGAAACTGGCTGAGCACCAATTCCAGCCTTTGTCCCCCTGTTCCCAGTGAAGCAGCTTGTGATCCTTAGCCTAGACAATGCTTCAAGTTCATAACCATTCACAAAACTGAGAAATGCTGACCTTCTCTTGATCATTCAGTTTTCAACTTAAGCATGCATTTGCTTTGCTTCTATTTTTTTCCCCTCTAAGCATCTTGTTCCTGGAAGGAAATGAATCTTATGTGGTCCATATGATATTTTCCTAATGGGTTTTTTTTTTCATGCTATAAAAATTGATGGAAAATATTCGGTGGAGGGAGAAGATACAGTCTGTCAGGATGTTCCTAGTTTTCTGTAAATCAAAGCCAGGACCTGCAGAAAAACACATTGTGAAGAAAAGGCTTAGATAGATACTTATTTCGAAAACTTCAAATAAAAAGTCCCAGAATAATGTTAAATTCAAATAATGTTGAAATCTTTTTTTTTTCCCCCTTAGTTTTTTATCTTAAAAAAGAAACATTTTAATCTTCCAAGTCAGACTTACGGTAACGTCTTAACCACAGCATGCCAAAGCTGTTAGGTTATGTTAAAGTTTTGGCCAGAATCGGGACGTTTGTGCAAAGTACTCCCTCTTCCAATACAAAACAAAATAGTTGCTTGAATATTCTTTGCAGTGCTGTCATTTTTAAGGCTTTAATTTATTTTTTTTAAAAAGAAGAATCTATCCAACTATCTTGTGTATATTTATATCTAGCGATAGACTAGTAAGTATATTCAATATGTTTGTGATGGGTTTTTTTAGGGGGGCAGAGGGGGAAGAGATCAGTGAGAGCTGACAGATAATTTCATCTCACAAATAAGACAAAGTATAATTTTACCTGCAGGTTCTTGGCTGCGATTTTTTCATCCTATATCTGGATGTCCCTCAGAGCAGCAGCCAGGTCTGAGGCTGAGCAGGAGACATTGGCACACACAGCAGCACTGCACATCTGTTTCATGAAATCTTCGTTTGCCTGTTTTGACAGAAACACACAGAGAGGACATGGTAAATAAAGCGATCCTCTGCACAGCTCCTGGAAAAGAAAGGCTGCAAAGAAAAAACACTGGAGAAGAAACTGATAAAAAAATCCTAGATAAAACATATACAAACAACATAACCATTACAAAAGATCTATTCTGGAACATTTACATAACTCACAAGTTTAATGCATAGTCAATGGAAATCTACAAAGCTATGTAAGATACCAAATATGCCACTAACACTTGAAAACAATACCTGGTAATCCTGGCTTTATATTTTCTGAAAAAGATACTGGAAAATTTGAACCAATACACTACATTTAAATGGCTAAAAATGTGAGTTCATGCAGTCATATAACATTGTATTAAACCATGCTTTTTTATGTAAATACTTTTTATATATGTTAAATTAGTCTCTTGACAGATTTTACTTATTTGTCTTTTTAAAGTTTGATTCATTCTTTCTACTTTCCCACTGGATTGTGGCCTCCATGGGGTATGCAAATCCCATGTGATACCCAGAATTTTGCTAACATTTTGGACCACTTCTGCAACAAAGTGTGGACCTCTGTCAGAAGAAATTCCAATTGGAACTCCAAACCTTGGAATTATTTCTCGTAGTAACCATTTTACTACTTCCTTTGCTTGTGTGGAACGACAGGGAAAAGCTTCTGGCCATCCTGTAAAAGTATCAACCCCCACCAGGATGTACCGATACCCATTCTGCCTAGGTAGTTCTGAAAAATCTACTTGCCAATAATCTCCAGGCTCTGTACCAGATTTTATTCGACCCATTTGAACCTTTTTCCTGATTATTGGATTATTTTTCAAACATACTTCACATTTTGCAGTTATTATTTTAGCCATTCCTAACATTCTGAGCGATACCACTTGTTTTTGTAAGGAAGTTACTAAGGCCTCTGCTCCCCAATGACACTCCTGATGCTTTGTTTGAATTATTTCTCTCATCAAAAAGGGTGGAACTACTACCTGTCCTTTAGGTGTTACCCACCATCCAGCTAGGTTTTTCTTAGCATTTAATAATTGACCTAGCTTATCATCCTCCTCTGAGTATTTTGGTTCTTCCCTAGGGAGAGTTACTGTTTTGGAGGGAATTAATGCCATTTGCAATGCTCGTTCTTTTGCTACCTTTCTTGCCATTCGGTCGGCTAAATTATTTCCAGCGATTTCTTTTGTGTTCCCAATTTGATGTGCTTTACAGTGCATGATTGCTACCTGATCTGGTTTCTGAACCGCTTGTAATAATTGTAAAATTTCATCTTGGTGTTTAATATTTGATCCCTGGGAGGACAATAATCCTCTTTCTTTCCACAATGCTGCATGGACATGTACCACTCCAAAAGCATACTTTGAATCTGTCCAAATATTTACTTTCTTTTCCTCGCTTAATTCTAAAGCTCGAATCAAAGCAATAAGTTCCGCTTTCTGAGCTGAGGTGGTATTTGGTAATGCTTTTGCTTCTATAACTGTGGTATCTGTTGTTACCGCATATCCAGCGTATCGAACTCCTTGCTCTATAAAGCTGCTACCATCTGTATACAGTTCCCAGTCCGGTCGTTCCAATGGTACATCCTTCAAATCTTCACGACTGGAATAAACATACTCAATAGCAGCCAGGCAATCATGTTCCAATTGTCCTCCTTCCTGTATGGAACTTAAAAACACAGCTGGATTTGCCAGGTTAGTGGTTTTTAAAATTACATCATCTTGTTGAGTTAATATTACTTGGTACTTCATCATTCTGCTCGGAGATAGCCAGTGTCCCCCCTTTTGTTCTAGAACAGTTTTCACCATGTGTGGGACATAGACCGTTATTGTTTTTCCCAAAGTCAATTTCCGAGCTTCTTGTATGATCATCACTGTTGCAGCCACTGCTCTAAGACAATTTGGCCACCCTTTACTCACTGTGTCCAGTTGTTTGGAGAAGTAGCCGACTGGTCGTTTCCAGCTCCCCATCTTCTGGGTTAACACACCAAGTGCCAGGTGTTGTCTTTCATGAACGAACAGCTGAAAATCTTTAGTTAAATCAGGGAGGCCTAAAGCAGGTGCTGACATTAAAGCGCGTTTTAACTCTGTAAAGGCCCTTTGCTGTTTTGGACCCCACACAAAGGAAGAGTTCTTTTGGGCCTCATATAACGGTTTAGCTATTAGACCGTAGTCCATAATCCAAAGACGACACCACCCTGCCATTCCCAAGAACGCTCTAAGTTCATGGATATTTTTCGGCTCAGGTATACTACAGATGGTTTCTTTACGATCTTTTCCCAACTGTCTTTGCCCTTTTGAAATCTCAAAGCCCAGATATATCACAATCTGACATGCTATTTGGGCTTTCTTTCTGGATACTTTGTACCCATTTAGTCCCAGAAAATTCAAGACATCAATGGTTACCTGTATGCAGGTAGATCTTTCTTCTGTAGCAATCAATATGTCATCCACATATTGTAGAAGTAAATGTTCAGGCCTTGGTTTGTCCTGTTTCCAGATTTCAAGCTCTTTTGCCAGCTGGTTTCCAAAAATTGTCGGGCTATTTTTAAATCCTTGGGGTAGTCTTGTCCATGTCAGCTGCATCTTTCGTCCAGTTTGTGGATTTTCCCATTCAAAAGCAAACAACTTTCTGCTTTCCTTCTCCAAGGGTATGCAAAAGAAAGCGTCTTTTAAATCAAGCACTGTAAACCACTGATGAGTCTCCTTCAACGCTGTTAACAATGTATAAGGATTTGCAACCACAGGATATATATCTTTGGCTATTTGATTCACTGCTCTCAAATCTTGTACTAGCCTGTATTCTCCCGAGGGTTTTCTAACTGGTAAAATAGGAGTATTATATTCAGATTCACATTCCTCCAAAATTTTATACTTCAAAAATTTATCAATCAATTTCTTTAACTCCTGTCTGACCTCTGGTTTAATTGGATATTGTTTAATCTTTACTGTTCCTGCATCTTCTTTTAGATCTATTTTTACAGGTGCTGCTAATTTTGATTTACCAGGAATATCTGTTTCCCACACTGTAGGGATCACTGCAAAATCCACCTCTGGTGGAATTTCTTGCTCCTCCACTTTTTCTTGTATCATTAGGATTTCTCCTGTTTTCGACTCAGGTATCTTCAAAAAGAGTTCTCCTTCCTCAAAAACAATTTGTGCATTTAATTTAGATAACAAATCCCTTCCTAACAAGGGTATCGGGCATTCTGGTACATACAAAAATTCATGTGTAATTATTTTATTTCCAAATTTCAAATCCAGAGGTTGCAGGAATGGTCTGTTTTCTTCTTTCCCTGTTGCTCCTACTATGTTTGCCGTTTTTGTTCCAATTTTTCCTTTACAAGTATTTAATACCGAAAATGTTGCTCCTGTATCCACTAAGAATTTAACTTCTTTTTCTCCCAGCTTAATTATAACCAGAGGCTCAGCTGGGTTCCCCTCCGGTCCTCTTCATTCATCCAAAACCATCATTCTGGCTACCTCCTTCTGAATATTTCCTCCTGAACACTGCACATTTTTAGGACAGTCTTTTTTCCAGTGCCCTTCCTCCCGACACAAAGCACACTGATTCACTCCTAAGGGGGTATTAAAATTCTGATTGCTAAAATTCATAAATCCTCTCCGTCCACTGCCACCTCGTCCTCTTCCTCTACCTCGTCCTCTGTCTGCTGTTCCTGTCATTACGGCCAGTAATCTATTTTCTCTGATTTTCCTTTCCTCCTTTTCCCTGTTATTATATACTTTCCATGCCGCTTCCAACATTTTATTCAAGCTCCTTGAATCCTCTCCCTCCAGCTTCTGAAGTTTCTTTCTTATGTCTGGTGCTGACTGTCCCATAAAAATTAAAGCTAACTGTATCTGAGCCGCCTCTGTTTCTACTCTTAAATCAGTATATTTTCTGGCAGCTTCCTTCAGTCTTTCCAGAAACGCTGAGGGAGATTCATTCTTATCTTGCCTCACCTCATATAATTTAGACCAATTCAAAGATTTAGGCATAGCATGCTTAACTCCATATAAAATCCATTTCTGATACCGATTCAGCCTTTCTCTATGTTCCACTTTATTTGGATCCCACTGCGGATCCCCAGACGGAAAATTCTGCTCTAATGTTCCACCTATTGTCCCGCTTAATACTGCCACTTCTGCCTGTGCTTTTCCAGTTTTTACTACCATCTGCTTTTCTGTTTCATCCAACAAATTATCCAAAATCACCTGTAAATCACTCCAATCTGGATTCTGCGTTCTAATTATAGTATCCACTACTCTGCCAACTCTCTCAGGATCTTCTCTATATACTCCAGCTGCCTGCTTCCAAGCCATCAAGTCCACGACTGAAAAGGGCACTTTTACATATACTGGTCCATCGTTACCAACTATAAATCACAACTTCAGACGGTCCTTCCCCTGCATCTTCTATTCCACTGCTTTCTGGTTCTTCCATCTGTTCCCTATGCTCTCCCCCAATTCCTTCCTCTCCCGGGAGGGGATATATCCAACTCTGGCCCTTCATCTTCTTTAGGGGCAATATCACATGGCAGACAACATTTCTTCTCTTTCTTATTATCAGAAGTTATAGCCATCACCATATTGTCCCTACTAACTAGCTTGCACTCATTCTGCCAATCTCGTCTCTGCCTTAAGTAAAAGAATAAATCCACATAAGGTACTTCACTCCATTTCCCTTCTCTTCTACAAAACAACATTAACTGCAGAATGGTGTTATAATTCAGTGTCCCGTTCATGGGCCACCTTTCCTGATCCTCCAATGTATACAGAGGCCACCAATGATTACAATATTCAATCATTTGATTTTTACATAAATCATCATGCAATTCGCGGCTCTTAGCTGAATAGCACATATTTAAGGTTCACTTTTCATAAATGTTCCTCAGGATTCTTTGGCAACCTGTGCAGTCCAAAAACAATTATGCCAACAAACCTGCTTTGAGAATAGCTGTAGAAATTTGCATTCTGTCCCAGTTTCTGACACAGACTTCCCTTCTAAGGATGGAAAATTGCTCAGTTCTTATCTGTCTCTATTCTCCAGCTCTAAGGTGGGAATAATAACATTTCCTTTCCCCAGTGCTTTCTCTGTATACTTAGATTAGAAGCACAAAAGGGACAATGGCTGCTTGATTATGTTCTAGGGTAGCTGCTAATGCACAGAATTGCTTATCTTGGTTATTATTAATATACATAAAAATAATGCTGTTAAATACAAAGGAAAAGTAGTTTAAAATCTGAACCAATATTGATTTTCCGTATTTTCCAAAGTCTAATTAGTAACAAATGAGGGGAGTTCTTCCTTCACGGTGTTTGTATCATTGTGCTACTTTGCTGTGTCATGTCAATCCTGGTGCTAAGTCACTGTGTATGTCATGCATGTCCTCAAAGAGTTTTTCCTAGGCTGCTCCTGATACAATGCAGTGCTGTGTAGCCCTCAAGTCTGCAAATGAACAAGACGTTTCTGGTTTGTCAGCACATCTTTTAAATCTTTTTTTTGTGGCCATTTAGAAAGAGGGTTTCACTGTAAGTTACAGTTATAGTTGCAGACTAGGCTACTAGGTAGTCTTATCGTTCCTCGAGAGTATTTCCATACTGCTCATGTTTCTGTTTTGCTTTGATATTTATGCATTCTGAATAGTGAGAACAGCTGGTTGGGAGGCTATATTTCCTCCTGGCAGGGAAAAAAAAAAGAAAAAAGAAAAAAGAGTGAATGCTTGGTTTAAAAAAAAAAATCTTCACCAGCATGTTCTCTGAAAAATCTTTTTATTTTTACATTT
>JANXJH010000002.1:8229-18455 GCA_027564575.1 Spilornis abbotti | reverse complement strand
TGGTAAACAGCATGTGTCTTTGGAGGTGTCTGTATTACGTGCTGAGTTTGAACTTCTATCATACTTCCAATGTAGTGAAAGACTTCCTTAGACTGAAGATTTCTAGTTCCTGGGCAAGGAACTTTACAGGAGGAAAGGAAATGACTTAGTTCTGTACACTGAATATCCATATTAGGTATAAACTAAACATAGGAGTGTAATCCAGGAGTGAAGTCATATCTGTATATTTTCATAAGAAGAGCTAATGAGATCAGTCAGTGCTACTGGATCAGCTTCAGAGTTTTTTGGCTCTGTTAAAGCATTACTATTTTGGCTAGAGTTTGATGGTCCGTACTTTGGAGAGCTGCTTTTCTTAAATAAAGGAAATAGTTTTTTATGTGGTGGTGTCTGAAAATAAAATTAAAGCAAGCATAAGTATATTTCTGTAGTCTTTCAAAGTGATGTATTAGCTGCCCTAGTGAGACATGTTGTACTGGAGCTTAATGAGATAAAGCAGAGTGTCCCAAAGGGGGAAGTTCTACGCTGCAGCTGAAGAACTTGGATACCATCTCCCAAGGGATGTAGAATACAGTCATAGAGGTGCCTTTTAGTAACTAAGTTGCACATTGCTTGCCTTGGAGCCAGAAGCAACAGAGAACAAGCCTTTCTTGAAACCTTTGTGCTCTAGCTGCTCTAAAATAAAAATTCCAACACCAGTTTCAGTTTAAGATAATGCTTTTCCTTGCTAGAGCTTTTGAATATGCTGTTAGAAGGGGGTACAGGTTCAAAACTGTAGCTCTCTTTCAGCGAGTTTTGAGAATTTGAGTAATTTCTTTGTTCATTGCCACATTCTTCTGTGGACATTGCTGTTTACATTTTGATTTGGAGGCAGTGGTGGTTTTAGCTGTACTCCTTATTTTATCAGGATTTTGAAGCTCTTACGTGATTGCTTTTGGGCTAGCATTTTGGCATGAAACTCGTTTGGGCATGTGACATCAGCTCTCCTGCTCGAGTTCAGTCTAAGTCAGCCTGGTGACTTGAATGACCTGGCTGTTGGCGGAGAAGGAGCAGTGCACAGGGTGAAGTTGGGGCAGCTCTTCACCGTTCCTCTCTGCTGATCTCTCCAACTCATTGCTCATCTTAGCTCTGTGAATTAGGTTATAAAATACCATAAACAGAGTTCTTTGTTTTTCTGTCCTGTAGAAGTGATGCATGTTCAGAGGTTTATTTGAAGAACTCTTAAATGCCAAAGATAAAAATTTTAGTTGGTTTTCTGATCCCCAGTGGCAAGGTTTGCAGTTCTTTCCTATAATTTTTATAGATGCTTCATTATTTGCGGGGGCGGGGGTTTGGAAATAGGTCTCTTGGGCTGTAGCCAAAGCACACACTGTACTTTGTTAACAAATTTAGTAAGTTGGGGGGGGGGGAGAATCATTGTCATATGCAATGCCTATTCCAAGTTTACATGCTAGGTACCCAAAGGCAAGTTTCAAGCACTATAAAAGAAACCCTTAGTACTGTAGAGCTAATTGCCTGCTTACAGTTTCCTACTAGAATATTGCAAGAACATGTCAAGCTGTTACACAGCAAATTTTAGTCAGTTTAGCCCTGTTTATCTTATTGAGGTTTGTTACAACTGGATCAGTGTGTTAAAGGTATTGCCACTGGAGTAAGAGGGACAGAAGGGAAGAGATGCCAGGCTTCTGCTGTTAATGAATAATTCAGTTTTCCTGTGTCAGGCTAGGAGGTGGTCATGTGTGTGGCTGTTCACAATAATCCTCAGGGCATGGCACGCTGCGCAGGTGCCGTCCGTGGTGATGTTCGCCAGCTCTGCGTTCACTTGCACTCTTGCAGAGCCTTGATTACAATACAACTTCCGCATGTTATCCGTCACTGATAGCAATCAGGCCCGGAATGTGGACTTAGCCTTGAAGGCTCCCTTGGGTGACAGATCCTAATATTCTTAACATATTAACAAAGCTAGAGTGTTCCTGGGAACAGCGCGCACAGTTGGTGCAAGAAGGCTTTGTACGGGGAGCCTTGCAGTAGACATTGTATTCGTGGAGTTTGTGACCTTGAACAGGCCACGTCTGCTCGATCAGGCCTTGGACTTAAAGCCCAATGTCTTAGCATAAGTAGCTGCTGTAAGGGAACCAGCTGGAGTGCCCCGTGCCGGCCCGTGCTGTGCGCTGGTGGATGTTATGACAGAGATAACATTCCAACCTGTCAGGAGAAGGCACGTGATTCTGTTTGTTACACAAAATAAAAGGCCCCACGGCACGGTAGGCAGGAGGAACCTCTCCACAGGTGGGATCCACGCAGCATACTGTGGGAAAATCCTCCTGGGTTCTGCCCAATGCTGCATGGCAGCAGGGTGCCCAGCATCTGAAGGGACGCAGGATTTACTTGCTATCTATATTCCTCTTCCTACCCTATCTTATTAAACCAGCTTTTTATGAAGCCACTTGTTGTTGGGCCTTTCTTCCCGAGATCCAGAAAAGGAGCCCGCACCATTTCTTTCTCTTCGCGTCCCTCCCCCACCCACCTGGGTACAGAACAGCCCCATAATATTTCAAGTGGGCAGAAGAAAACAGTACATACATGACACTGACTAAATCTACACCTATGAGGAGCAAGTAGCGGTCACACAGTGTTCATGGTACGGATTGGCCATGATGTGATCACTGACTCCACGTGCAATAGTCTTCCAGGCTGACGACTGCATGGCCATGCCTGGGCAAGGCAGGGGCTTGCCCTGGGGGTTTCCCCCAACCCTTTCACTCGGTTAAAAACAAGATCAGCCTGCATAGGAAACTGCCCCGATAATCACTTCAGGTCATGCTTTGCTCTGGCAGGACTTCTTGGTGCACAAAACCGCCGCTTGCCCTTCAGCTCACCTCGTCCCCATAGCCCGCATGATACTCTTGTGACAGATCACTGACAGTGACACCTGTCAGTGAGCATCACCTTCCTCAAACGGTCACAGTGGCACCACTTAGACGGGCTATTTCACAGCCCCAGCTGTCCCTTTGCTGGCTCAACCAAAACTGCCTGCACCGGTTCTGTGCCCGGTGAACACAGAGCTGGGCGCAGGGCGGGTGGCAGGAGGAAGAGGTGCCCCCTCTCCATCAGCACGCCTCCAAACGCACCTCTCTGCCTTTCCCCACCGGGCCTCGCCACTTCCGTCCTCTTCCGCTCACCACGGACGCGTGGTGGGAGACCAAGCAAAAGTCCATTTCAAAGCGACCGGCCTGCCCGTGGCCAGGCATGAGGCAAGAGCAGCGTGGAACGGCTGAGCAGGAGTCGCTGTGCGTCGGCCTGTAGAGAAAACCACCAGCCCCACAGCACGCGTTGCCCAGGAGGAAGGTGCAATTTCAGGAGAAAGGACCACGAGGAGACTCGGGCTGGGATGCAGCATTTCTTTAATGAGAACAGAAAGTGTGTGTGCATTTTGAGGGGAGGGGGAAGAGCGCTGAGCATGAGAAGTCCAGGGCTCCACAGGGCAAGAGGACATCACCCTTTGCAGCGGGATAGACAGCGCCTGCAAGGCGCTCCTTCCTCCCTGTTGCAGCTGCAGCCAGTGAGAATCCTCTCCCATCTACAGCAAGGGCGAGTGACGTATGTTGCCTTGGTCAACGGCAAAAGCTATGAAGGCCAGGAGGGAGGATGAGGGCGCTACCTGGCGGTAGCAAGGAACGCACAGGCAGAATAAGAGCAAGAAGGGCACGATGTCAAGGGATGGCACAGGGCTCCCTTCCGTTCATGGGGAGAGGCAGGTGTCCCATGCGCTAGGAAACCACAGGCATCTCCCCGGTGCTGGATCCAGATGTCGTTTCTCCGTTCCTGGTTGCTCTTTCCAACGTGAGCCATCCGCTGGCCCTACCAGCAGAGACTGCATGAACGCAGGGGCCCACACAGACCGCTCCCGAGGCCTGTGAATCTCCCAAATCCAAGGGCGCCCCCAGAAGAGACGGGGACCCCCCCGGCGCTGAGGGAGCTCCCAACAGCAGCTGACAGCGAGGATCCCACGGCTGTGCTCTGAGGGAAAGAGGTGAGGATGGGGCCCGGCAGGGTCACCACCACCGGGGAGGCCTGGATGGCCACCGTCGAGTCAGCGCAGCGGGCGACACAGGGCTCACTGCAGCTGCTTGCAAGTGGGGTTGGGCCGGAGGCGCCGCAGGGCGTTGGGAGGCAGGGTCTGAAGCAAGACATCTCTCGGCGAGGGAGGCAAAGCTGAAACACAGAGCAGGCAGGGAGCACGAACCTCAATATCAGTCTGTCTGTCTTTTCCTCAGCTCTCTCCATGGAGACTCTTTGCTTTCAAAACACCCAGTGTGCCTACAGTTCCCACAGCCATCATCGTGCCCTCCGAGTTGCACGGCACAGGAAGGCTGACCCACTTTTGGAATAGGCCCCAGCGCAGTGGCTTTAAAGCGCCTGTGGAAAGACTGGTCATACCCCATCTCCAGAACAAACATTGCTCCTTTGAAGAAGGCACTGGATGCACTTGGCCATGTGGTTAGAGAGCATCAGCTAAAGGTACAAATTCTGGTGGGCAGACGCCCCTGCAGCTGAGCCCCATGGATCCCCTGCTGCTTGAAAGAACCCTCCTCTTCCCAGCTCTCCCCAGCCACCTCCACCAAAAGGCAAAGAGATTGCAGCCCTTCAACAGTTGTATGGCAGGGCAAAGCTGAGGCAGCCCAAGTATCAGCCTCAGTGGCCACCAAGACAGCGGTTCAGCTCACAGAGCGAGATGGAGCGGACGCCGGCTTACCTTGCTCCTCGAGGAAAGGGAGGCAAGAGAGGAGGATGCAGAGCCTGGAGCCGCGCAGGCTTTTATGCTGTGTCCCAGAGCCCTGGGGGAGGGCCACAAACATTCCTTGCTCGTGAAGCATCTCAACACCTAGTAGTTGCTGCTTGCCGAGGTCTCTCTGGTGATTACGCCCTTGCCTCTTTCATCCAAAATGTTCTTCTCCCTTTTTGTACCCTTGAACATTGAAGTGATTCATCTGTGTCCCTGCTTCATAAGGCCAATTAACTCCATGGTCTCAGGCTAGGTGTGCAGAGTTTGTAAGTGGGGTTGTGTCATACGGATCGGCTTTGTCACTTTGCCCTCTTCATGGTGAGCTTGTTCACGAATCATGGTGAAATTCAACCATGAAGGGCACCTCAAGCCAGCTCTCAAGTGCTTTCAGTGCAGGCACTCAGGCTGAACCGGAGAGACTTTTTTCCCTGCGGGTCATCGTAGGTGCACAGAAGACTGCGGGTAGGTTCAGGCAGCAGGTCAAGACTGCACAATCCCATATGGGAGAAGAGACGCCCTTTCCAGGGATGTGGCGAAGCTCAACGGCAAGGAAAATCCATGGTGTGTTGCAGGGAAGTCCCCTGCCCGCAGGCGTGACGGCCACGAGGACCT
Organism: Spilornis abbotti; assembly: GCA_027564575.1. Lineage (NCBI taxonomy): Eukaryota > Metazoa > Chordata > Aves > Accipitriformes > Accipitridae > Spilornis > Spilornis abbotti. Next base: position 13,060 of record JANXJH010000002.1, on the reverse strand, counting down.
TGCTTACACTCATCAGGTTCTGTCATAGCCTGGTTTTGTGATCAAAGAGATGCCCGCATCCTTCCCTGAGAGAGACCCACGCCCAAATTGACCTGTTTTGCTCAGCAAGGTCATCCCAGAGGCCAGAGGCCTGGATGGCCTGCTTTTGAGGAGAGGCTCAGGGCAGGGAGCCAAAAGCTCACAGCTCTTTTTCCTGGGTGAGGGATGGGGTGGCCCATTCCATGCATTTCAAACTACAAAGGGACAATGGATCAGTCTCCCAGAGCACCCGGGAGTCATCGTGATGTGGAAGAGTTGGGAAAAACCCTGAACTCCAGGCAAACACGAGTCACCCTGCGGTGGACTTCAGTGGACACAGTGCCCTGGCCTCAGGCGTGCCAGGGATAGCAGAGCTTATAGCCTCATTCCTCCCAAAGTGCTGCTTTCTTCAAGGACGTTTCTACACACTGTAGCACCATTCGTGAAACAACTGGTACTTCTGTGCAATCTCGTGCTGCTGCAGCCTTCCAAGGCATTGCCTTTCAGTGGCTGCTCAAGGGCCCATGAGACTCAGTGCACCCCAGAATAATGAAGGTTAGAAGGGACCTCTGGAGGTCCTATGGGACGACTGCCTGCTCTGAGCAGACCAAACTTCCCAGTTACCTCAGGAAGCTCTGGGCCTTGCCCCATCAACTGCTGAACACTGCCACTGTCGGAGAGGTCACTGTCTCTTGGGCAGCTCTTCCAGGGCTGCACCGTGCCCCTGGTCACTTATTTCCCCACAGAGAGAGCTGGCATTTCCCTTGTTGCAACTTGTTAGTGTTAATCTTGCCCTTTTGCAGCACCCCTCTCCGGAGAGTCTGGCTCCTTCCTTACACAACTTCCTGTAGCTGTTGGGAGACTGCAGTTCTTCACTTGCCTGGAATGTTCCTCTCACTGGCCCGTCTGCTACTCAGGTACCAGTGACCTTGCAATCAGCATCCAAGCCATGTGCCTCCTTCTTTCCTCTCAGGTATTCAGGCACAAGTGACCTCACAAGCACCTAGAGCTGCCGTGAGCCTACTCCGGCCCGTCAGCTGCAGAGACAGAAGTGACCTGAAGATCAAAATGCAAACCACATGCCTGCTGCTGGCCTAGCAGGCAATGAGGTTGAAGGGAACTCACAAGCACGCAGCCCAAACTGTGCATGCTGCTGCTTATCAAGAACGCAAGCACCTAGCACAAGCCACGTTCCTGCAGATGGCCTGCGGAGCCAGACGCGACCTCACAGTCAACATCCAAGCCATAATCTGGCTTCTGGCCAGTCAGGTACCCAGGCAGCAGGGAGCTCACTTACAGATACCCGTGCCGTCTTCCTGCTGCCAGCTCACGGAAGCACTCAGACAAGGAGACCTTCTGGAAGAGGAAACTCCGGATTGCCTTTGAACGGTGATGGCAACTGGGAGAGTTCCCTGAGGCCTGGAAGAAAGTCAAAGTCACTCCTATCTTCCAGAAGGGCACAAAGGAGGACCTGGGCAACTGCAGGCTGGCCAGTCTCTCCTCGATCCCTGGAAAGGGGAAGGAGCAACTCGTCCTGGAAACCCTTTCCAGACAAATGAAGAAGAAGAAGGTGATTGTTGTTTTCATTACACTATTGCTAGCCCATTTCTGTCTGACTCTGCTCTCCTCTTTTTGTGGGTGTGTGTGCGTGTGTGCGTGTGTGCGTGTGAGGTGTTGGCCAGGAAACTTCAGCCTGCATCAAAACAAAATGGGCACACCAATCCAGAGGTAGCCTCTGCAGTGCCAAGGGAAGGGCAACAATCCTTCCCCTCAGCTTTCATCAATGAGCTTGTGCTGGAAGGGAAGATTTGAGATGACCCACTCCAACCACGTATCCAACAAACAGGTACGCTTTCACCTGAGAAGGGGCTTGAGGCCTGGTGCCCACCCTAGCAGCAGCCAGGGGTTCTCAGAACTGAGCCTCCCAGGCCCACAAGTAGGCCACCAGGAGATGACAGAGAGGGTGCCAGCACTGGTGAGCAGGCCCCAGGGGTACGGGGTGAGGTCTGGAGATGGACAGGAAGAAAACACCAGGATTAGGATTGAAGGCTCCCTCCAGAATTTGCAGCGAGATCTGTGCTTGGACAGACTTTCCCTCCTCCTTCCAGCCCAGAGAGGCCTATAGTCACTGAAAGGGAAATGCAGAGCAGTTGCTGTTCCCTGCCTGCACAAACCCAGCCCTTGTGCTCTCCTAGGAGCCATGGAGCACACTCAGACCTCTTGGCTCATGCAGATCAAACCTAGAACTAGGTGGGTTTTAAAAGTGGGGTGAAACAACCAGGCTGAGAATGAGAGAGAGAAGTGGGCATCCTTGAGGTGTCATTATACGGACCACATGAAAACTTTTATTCAACCCAGTTAACAAGGATGCCAAGCACAGAGGCTTTGCTGAAAAAACCCTCTACTGCACGCAGTCTTTTCCCCAGGACAATGACTTGAGATTGTTGCATGAGCAGGAAACCTACCCACACTAGCCCTGTCTCCTACGGATAACCCCCACCCACCAAAAACCACACACAAAGAGAACATCAGGTCTCAGGCTCTAATGATGATTTGCATGGGGTTTCTGTGAATCAAAGGGTTTTATTTAAAACAGCCACCGCTGCAAAGAATGATGCAGTCCTAGGAAAACGGTTGGCAGGCCCCTTGCGGGTGTGTAGACTATCCTGCTGCTCAGTGCAGGGCTAACTGCAAAGACAGCGGAGGATCCTTGCCGCCTTGTCCGGCTGACTTTTGTCCAGGAAGGGACTGCCTTTGCCTTCTCTGCAAACCATGCTCCACACAGTGGAAGCCTGCAATCAGTTGCCCCCTCACCTTCTCTTCTCCGGGCTGAACAAACCAAGCTCCCTCAGCATCTCCCTCAATCACCACACGCTTTGGCACCCTCCGATCCCACTCTGCGCGTGTCCCCTCTTCCTGATAGATGTGTGCACAGGAAGACCTCTTCTGTGGCTCATACTTCCTGACCGTGGTCCTCCTGAAAAATGCCACCAGTGCTTGTGCAGCCTGCAGTGGGATGGCGTGGGGTTTCTCGGTCCTGGCAGGGGTGTTGGAGAGAAATGCCACAGAGCCTGAGCTGGATGTGTGCATGCAATGCCACCTGCTCTGCATTCCCCTTTCATGGCAGTTACTGGAAACCCCTTCCAGGCAGAAGGGCTGGAAGGAGGAGGGAAAGTCTGTCCCAGCACAGCTTTCACTGTAAATCCCAGAGTGTTACAACAGAAAAAATCAGTTTTGTACTTACAAGTTAAAATTGTAACTATAGGGAATTGTGTTAGGTACAATGAATCACGATAGGTATAACCACAGAAACCTCATATATTTTCTATCGGATTTTGTGTTTAAGAACTAACATTATGATTGAAACAATAGACAAAAGTGTAGCCAGGGGACTAGCTAATAGAGGTGATTACAAAAGTGTAGTCAAGTGATTAACTAGTATTTTCTCCTAAGTTTTGCAGTTCTTTGCTCTTATGACTAGATGTTCCTGTACGCTAGATGAAAACCATGCTGAAATTGACCACATGTGACTGAAATTGCGTTAAGCTTCAAGGTCAAAGAACAAGGACAAGAACAAGGACTTCAAGGACAGCCAACAGAATCTCAAATGGGTCGGTGCTCGTAAAAGCAGCCCTTCGATTCAAATGAATTCGTCATTGGGCGTGATCGGATGTAGGCAGTACTATGATAATCACTAATAATAATTTTTATGTGTATGTATATTAATCTGATCAATATGTAATTAGTTACTCCATATAACCCGTTTGTGCTGAAGCTGTGGCATGCACGCTAGGTGGAATTATCCCCCGTGCATCCAGCGCGGCAATAAACGAAGTGCCTGCTTCTTAACGTCACATTGGTGTTAAGGAGTTTTATTCCGGATTTCGGTAACAGTTTTTGGTGACCCAGATGGGACCTTGTGAGTGAGACTGGACGAGATCGAGTGTTGACCAAACTCCGGCCGGCACCGAGGAATTCTTGGGGAGAACCATCGCCCTCGACTCACAAAGCTCCTCGCAACGTTCCCCGGAAAAAGGGTAAGGCACTTCTTCTTTGGAATTCGTTTGGAATGCCTGCCTGTAAGGCACGGCAAAAGCTTCGCAGGGTTGGGGCTCGGAGGGTACCCGTTTGCATTGGAAGCCTAGGCGTCTGCCCGTAAGTCATAAGCGAAAGCTATTGCTGGGTTGGACTTTGTGTATTTGGGACAATTGTCATTTGGTGTTTGTTTGGTATTTGATATCTGATACTTAGTGTTTGATATTTGGTATTTGATAGCTGATATCCGGTATTTGACATTTGGTATTTAATATCTGATATTTGATATTTGATGTAAGTATACTGGCATTAGCAAAATTGTTTAAGAGTAAGAGTGCAGGAAATATAAGTGCTGCTGAAAAGGTACCAAAACCATCACCATTGGGATGTTTATTGGCACATTGGGGTGAATTACATGATGATTTACATAAAAGTCAGATAATTGAATACTGTAATCATTGGTGGCCTTTGTATGTTTTGGAAGATCAGGAAAAATGGCCAACGAACGGAACTTTGAGTTATAATACTATATTGCAGTTAATGTTGTTTTGTAGGAGAGAGGGTAAATGGAGGGAAGTGCCATATGTAGATTTGTTCTTTTATCTGAGGCAGAGAACGGATTGGCAAAAAGAATGTAAGTTAATTAGTCGAGATAATCCGGTGATGGCACTGACTTCAGAAAATAAGAAAACTAAGAGTTGTTGTTCGGCTTGTGATATTGGAAAGAGGTGCATTAGATGTACGGTACCGAGAGAGGATGAAACGGAGTTAGAACTGG